>SJXQ01010892.1:89169-228264 GCA_006408695.1 Aepyceros melampus | reverse complement strand
ATCCCTTGCTTACTATAATTTTTAATTGCACCCCAAACAACTTTCATTCTTCTCTGCAAAACCGACATGCAGATAGAGAACCTTCTAGCTATCCCTGGCACACCAACTGTCAGGCATTAATCTAAGAGACTGACAGGCACTTTCTCATTGAATTCTCAGGGGTGGGGATAGGGAACGATAAGATGTAGTAGCCCCATTTTACAGAAAAGAACACAAAGTCTCATAGAGGTGAAATTATTTGCCCAAAGTCATGACTCCAGATGTGTGTGTGCATAAATGTTTAGTCACTCAGCTCTATCTGACTCTTTCCAACCCCATGGACTACAGCCCACCAGGCTCCTCTGTCTGTGGGATGTGCCAGGCAAGAATATCGGAGTGGGTAGCCATTGCCTTTTCCAAGGGAAACTTCCCAGCCTGAGAATCAAACCCACACCTGCTGTGTCTCCTGCATTTCAGGTGGATTCTTTACCCACTGAGTCATAGAGGAAATCCCAAGGTGTGCAGGCTTAAAAACTTGACATAGTATGTACTATACTATACTATATGTAACATACTATTAAAAAAAAATACTTTTACTTACTAAGGAATATTGCAAGACCAAAGAACCTAAGAGGAGAAGAAAATGTTATATGATTTCTCAGTACCCTTTCCTCTGTATAGGTCTGAGATCCAAAGACTAGATAGCTAGCCTATTGTATCTAATTTGGTCTGTCTTGTGTTTTCTATTAAATTTATTTATTAACTTATTAAATTTATGAAGAGGTAATACACACCATTCAAGTATGACCTAAATCAAATCCTTTACGATTATACAGTGGAAGTGACAGATAGATTCAAAGGATTAGATCTGATAGAGTACCTGAAAAACTATGGACAAAAGTTTGTGACATTGCACAGGATCAAGCACTATACAATGTCATGATAAGTGACAAGTGATCAAGACAATCCCCAAGAAAAACAAATGAAAAAAAAAATAGTTGTCTGAGGAAGCCTTAAAAATAGTTGAGAAAAGAAAAAAAAAGGAAAGGCAAAAGATAAAAGGAAAGATATACCCATCTGAATGCAGAGTTCCAAAGAATAGCAAGGAGAGATAAGAAAGCCTTCCTCAGTGATCAATGCAAAGAAGTAAAGGAAAACAATAAAATGGGAAAGGCTAGAGATTTCTTCAAAAAAATTAGAAGGGAACATTTCACGCAAAGACAGGCACAAAAAAGGACAGAAAAAGTATGGACGTAACAGAAGCAGAAGAGATTAAGAAGAGGAGGCAAGAATACACAGAACTATACCCAAAAAAAAAAAAAAATCTTCATGACCCAGATAACGCTGATGGTGTGATCACTCACCTAGAACCAGGCATCCTGGAGTCCAAAGTCAAGTGGGCCTTAGGAAGCATCACTACAAACAAAGCTAGTGGAGGTGATGGAATTCCAACTGAGCTATTTCAAATCTTAAAAGATGTTGCTGTTAAACTGCTGCAATCAATATGCTGGCAAGAGGAACTAAAGAGCCTCTTGATGAAAGTGAAAGAGGAGAGTGAAAAAGTTGGCTTAAAGTTCAACATTCAAAGAACTTAGATCATGGCAAATAGATGGGGAAACAATGGAAACAGTGACAGACTTTATTTTCTTCGGCTTCAAAATCAATGCAGATGGTGACTGCAGCTATGAAATTAAAAGATGCTTGCTCCTTGGAAGAAAAGCTATGAGAAACCTAGACAACATATTAAAAAGCAGAGATATTACTTTGCTGACAAGGGTCCATCTAGTCAAACCCATGGTTTTTCCAGTCATGTCATGCTAAGTCACTTCAGTCGTGTCCAGCTCTTTGTGACCCCATGGACCATAATCCAACCAGCTCCTCAGTCCATTGGATTTTCCCAGCAAGAATACTGGAGTGGGTTACCATTCCCTTCTTTTCCAGTAGTCATGGATGAATGTGAGTTGGACCATAAGAAAGCTGAGCACCGAAGAACTGACAGTTTTCAACTGTGGTGTTGGAGAAAACTCTTGAGAGTCCCTTGGTCTGCAAGGAGATCAAGCCAGTCATCCTAGAGGAAATCAGTTCTGAATATTCATTGGAGAGACTGATGCTGAAGCTGAAACTCCAATCCTTTGGCCACATGATATGAAGAATTGACTCACTGGAAAAGACCCTGATGCTGGGAAAGATTGAAGGCAAGAAGAGAAGGGGATGACAGAGGATGAGATGGTTGGATGGCATCACCAACTCGATGGACATGAGTTTGAGCAAGCTCCAAGAGTTGATGATGGACAAGGAAACTTGGCATGCTGCAGTCACAGCATGAGTTGCAAAGAATTGGACAAGACTGAATGATTTAACTGAACTGAACTGAATACATTGGGCCCCTAAAATTTTATCACAGGTTATAAAAAATAGATCATGAAAATCTACTACTATTGTTTTTACTATAAATAAGAAAAATTTGACTTAATGCTAGTCCTTCAAATGTTAAGAGTGCACCGAACTCACTGCTTTGTTATCCTTCAGCTAGCTAATTATAAAGACTATGAAGAGCAAAACCAAAGTAATATGAAACAGAGCAAAGGCCTCACTGAAAGTGGGTCCTCTAAAACTCCAAAATTTCAAAATGTGTGGGAAAACTATGAGATTCTTTAAACAAAGAAAGAAAGAAAGAAAAAGATCCCTTCTTCAGAGCAACAGTTAGGAGGAACTAAGCCCTGTGTGTGAGGTCACACAGACAGGAAGGCAGACAACCCCAGTAATGAATGAAGCTCCATGCAGGAGGTCATAGATTAGAGAGTAGGTGGCACATTCACGCAGGTGCCACACTATGAGCTGACAGATCTGAGATTTGGTGCTGAAGTTGTTTAAGGTCATCTCCATTGGTTTGTGGTACTTGATCTCAATTACCCCAGCTGCTGAATTCCACGAAGACATTTTCTAAATGTGTACATATTTTTCTAAGCAATATCTGAAATGCAGGAACTCAAGTATGTTTAGGTGTCAGTGCCACCAAAGGGGAAATTCCAGAAGACAGTCTGTAAAACTAAGTATGCTATCATAACATCTTTGAGTTTCTATACATAAATATGCATATTTGCCCTTATCACTCTGATTAAACATCAAGAGATGATAGCATTAAAGTAAGTCGATAAGAGTTCATACTTTTTACATTAGACTGCCTGAATTTGAATCCTCGCTACATCACTTTTTATGTGGCCTTCATTTCTCATTCCCTAAGGATGGTGATAACAAAAATATTAGGTTTATTAATTAGTTGTGAGAGTTAAATGACATTATGCATGTGAGGTGCTTGATATTTAACAAGTGCTAAGCAAATGCTGGATACATAGACATAATTATTTTAAAATGTTAGACAATATTAGCATTAGTGGCATTCACTGTTAGTAAAGCATTTCAATCTAAAGAAATTATTAGCTTAAATGTGCATTTTTATAGTTTACTTAAATATTAATAACATAGTTATTGTGTCCTTTAAATATTATGATGTTTTAATACACAAATAATAGTTTAAGTAAAGTAAGTATATTTACTGTTTTTACCCATCACTTTATGACAAATAGACGGGAAAACAATGGAAACAAGGAGGGACTTTATTTTAGGGGGCTCCAAAATCACTGCAGATGGTGACTCCAGTCATGAAATTAAAAGACTAAAAGATGCTTGCTGCTTGGAAAACAAGATATGACCAACCTAGACAGCATTTTAAAAAGCAGAGACATTACTTTGCTGACAAAGGTTAGTCTAGTCAAAGCTATGATTTTTCCAGTAGTCAAGTACGAATGTGAGAGTTGGACTATAAAGAAAGTTGAGTGCTAAAGAATTGATGCTTTTGAACTGTGATGCTGGAGAAGACTCTTGAGGAGTCCCTTGGACTGCAAGGAGATCCAACCAGTCCATCCTAAAGGAAAGCAGTCCTGAATATTCATTGAAAGGACTGATGCTGAAACTAAAGCTACAATACTTTGGCCACCTGATGCGAAGAACTGACTCATTGGAAAAGACCCTGATGCTGGGAAAGATTAAAGGTAGGAGGAGAGGGGACGACAGAGGATGAGATGGTTGGATGGCCTCATCAACTCTTTGACATGAGTTTGAGCAAGCTCTGGGATTTGGTGATGGACAGGGAAGCCTGGCGTGCTGCAATCCATGGGGTCACAAAGAGTCGGACAGGACTCAATGACCGAACTGAACTGAAGTGTATCTCCTGTCTGCCCCTTTTTTGGGTAGAGATCAGCCTCTGTGTTCTACTGAAACCTCAGCTGAAGAAAGTCATTCCATTATCTTGACTATCTTGGATATTTCTGATCGCAGATCGACATGCTGCATAGTAGGAGCTGAAATTCAACCTTTTAATGATTAAATATAGACTCAAAGAATTAGATAATCATCTTCAAAGGCATTTATACAACTAGCCAAAGATAAGATATTTAGTTATAGCCAGAGGTGGGACTACAGCCATATGTAACACGAGTCACTACATCTTTTTCTCCTGATTGCCTACTGTGTGTCAGGCTCCATTTTAAGTTCTGACGATGATGCAGTAAACAAGGCAGAGTCCTGACCTACTGAGAATTAGTGGTCAGGCCACTCCCACATCATTGCCACTGTTCAGATTTTTACATTTTGCAACTGTTTTCTTTTTTAAGTGCTATCAAGCTTATAAAACCAAAACTTTTTGCTTTTTTGACAGGGGAAATATAGTTGCAAGTGTTTGACATTTTGGTATACAGAGTGATAGGCATGGTGAGACAGTCATGCCCACAGGAAAGAGAAAAACATCCTTAAGTCACAATGGAACACTTTGTAAATAGCTTTCCAGGGTGAACTCCTCCAGATCAACTGCCTGATGGAGTTTATGTCACTTTCCAGCAAATTTCTCACTGTGATACTACTAATCAGAAGTAGGACACTCAACAAGGCCAAGCCCAATTCATTTCCACATGACCACACGTCAGAGAGCTGAAGAAACATCCTGTGACTGCTCCTGAGATGTTGGCTTCTCTGAGCTCAATGTTAGTATATCCTACATCTGCATCACCAGATTCATTTTCCACTCTTTTCCACTCTACCCTGAGCTCTGACCCATGTGAACCAAGGACTTTATACATTCTCTTTTGTCCTCTGACCTCTGTTTTTTTGATCATGAGAATGAAGTCAAAGTACTTATTCCCCTGGCTCCTTCTTTGAAAATTTTTGTGTGTGCTCTTGTTTATTATTTTTCCTAGATTATTGCATTTTTTTTTTCTGACAGTTCTTTCCAGGTTCCAGTAACTATCTCTCCCTTTTCTCTGTCTAGCTTAGTGTTCAGAGTGATTCCCTTCCTATTTCCAGTCCCAGTTTTCATCACTATTTCTTATGGTTTCCCTATACATCCCTATTCCTTCGTCATTGATGTGTATTAACTGGTTTGAGTGTATAATCTGTTTGCCATCAGGACCCTGCCTGACACAGTTCCTTTATCATTTGTCCTATAACACAGTTTCAAGTTCTATCATCACCTTGGTTTCTTTGCTCTAGCTACTATTTAATTTGCCCTTGGGCTTCCCTGGTGGCTCAGTAGCAAATAATTCAACTGCCAACGCAGGAGACACAGGTTTGTCCCTGGTCTGGGAAGATCCCACATGCCATGAAGCAATGAAGCCCATGCACCACAACTACTGAACCTGTGCTCTAGAACCCAGGAGCTGCAACTATTGATCCCACATGCCGCAACTACTGAAGCTCCAATGCCCTAGAGTGCATGCTCTGCAACAAGAGAAACCATTACAATGAGAAGCCCACACACTGCAACTAGAGAGCAGACTCTGCTTGCCAAAACTAGAGAAAAACCCAAGCACCAAAGAAGACCCAGCACAGTCAAAAATAAATAAATAAATAAAACTATTTTTTAAAAATTGCCCTATTCCTCTTCAAGCATATGGTCCCTAACTGGAAACAGTTCTCTAATCTCAATCAATACAGGACAGAAGGAGAAGGCCATCTCTTGCCTTAGATACTACATTTCTATGGAACTTAGTCAAAAGTACCAGAAATGTTTTGGCAGCCTTTTTACACCCTAGGCTCCAACTGTATTTACTGTCAATTGAAATCTCTAGGTTGACTTTTTACAGTACTGTTGAACCAAACTCCCCTGTCCTAGTCACAAGATATTTTTTTTTGGGGGGGGGGGGGCACCAAGATAGGTACGTGCCATTTTTCCCTAATGGACTTCTTCTCGTTTGATTAAAGCTGTCATTCTAGTGGTCCAGAATATAGCCTATTTAAATACTTATTGCACTTAGATTCTATTATCAAATACATCTTTCAATCCTGCATTGTGTTCAACCTTCATACACATATTGTCAATATCCTGGCTCTACACCATTATCAAGCACTTGTCAAAAAAGAGAGGGCTGAGAATATACTGATGACAAAAATGCACATAATAAGATGTTTAGCATCAGAAAAATGCACATTAGGCCACAATAAGATATTCCTGCACACCTACAAGGACAGCTAAAATAAAAAATAGTGATGATGTATGGCAAAACCAATACAGTATTGTAAAGTAAAATAAAGTAAAATTTTAAAAACAGTGATGAAACAAAATACTAAAAGGATGTACAGAAACTAGATTACTTGCACACTGCTGGTGGGAATGTGAACTAATACAGCCATACTAGGGATAGTGTGGCATTTTCTTCTAAAACTAAACATGCAACGACCATAATACTCAGCAATGACACTCCTGGCTGTCTATGCCAAAGATGTTAAATCTCATGTTCACATGTGAATGATTACAGCAGCTATATTCTTAACAGTAAAAAATTTAAAGCAGCCCAGATGCCCTTCAACAAGTAGAATAATTAAACAAATTGTGGTGCATCTTATCCACACCATGGAATACTGGATTTAGGAATAAAAAGGAATAAATGATTCATACATGCAACAATCTGGATTACTCCCCAGAGACTTATACTGAGTTTAAAAAAGCTAATCACAAAAGGTTACATACTAAATGATTCTATTTGCATAACATTTTTGAAATGACAAAATTATCCAGGTAGAGAGTAGTAGTTGCTAGGAGTTGTGTACATGGTGGAAGGGATGAAGGCATTGTTACTGAAGGGCAACAAGAGAGATTCTTCATTATTGAAGAAACTCTTATAGTCTTTACTGTGGTGGTCCTCACAGAATCTCCACATGTGATAAACCCTCATACACACACGCAAATGAGCAGGTATAAAACTGCTGAAATCTAAATAAGGTAGATGGATTGCATCAATGTCAATTTCCTGGCATGATCTCATGTAATTATCTCAAAATGAAAAGTTCAGTTTTAAAAATCAATCATACCTATATAATAACACAGAATATGTGGAAACCAAAATTAGACATGATATTTACTATCTCTTCAAAGTAAAGGAAACTTTGAAGGACCAGAGGGGTAGGTGTAAGTATTAAAAGTCCAAACATCTTTCTAAAATTTACAAAGAAGAAATAACATATCTGACATATCCATTTAAAGGGAACAACAGACTAAACATACTCATAGGAACATGGATGAATCTTAAAAACAGTGCTCAGTGGCACATCAAGAAACAACATGTGTAATATTAACAACAGATACAGAAATTAGAAACAAATGCCCACAAACAATAATATACATTTTAGTAACACTCATGAAAAGAAAAGTATATGCAGCAAATATATTCGAATGATTACCTGTGAGAAGGGGAATCAGACTGGGGAGGGGTAGAAAGAAGGGGAGTTAAGTTCAGTCCCTCAGTCATGCCTGACTCTTTGTGACCCCAAGGACTGCAGCACGCCAGGCTTCCCTGTCCATCACCAACTCCCGGACTTTACTCAAACTCTTGTCCATTGAGTCAGTGATTCCATCCAACCATCTCATCCTCTGCCATCCCCTTCTCCTCTAGCCTTCAATCTTTCCCAGCATTAGGGTCTTTTCCAGTGAGTCAGTTCTTCACATCAAGTGGCCAAATTATTGGACTTTCAGCTTCAACATCAGTCCTTCCAGGGAACATTGAGGACTGGTTTCCTTTAGAACAACTTGGTTGGATCTCCTTGTAGTCCAAGGGACTCTCAAGAGTCTTCTCCAACACCACAGTTCAAAAGCATCAATGCTTCAGAAGCATCCCTTCTTCCCTGGAGAAGGGAATGGCAAAATACTCAGTATTCTTGCCTTAAGAACCCCACAAACAGTATTAAAGGCCATTCAGGTATGAACTACATCAAATATCTTATGATTATACAGTGGAAGTGACAGATTCAAGGGATTAGATCTGATAGAGAGAGTGCCTGAAGAACTATGGATGAAGGTTCATAACATTGTACAGGAGGCAGTGATCAAAACCACCTCCAAGAAAGAGAAATGCAAAAAGGCAAAATGGTTGTCTGAGGAGGCCTTATAAATAGCTGATAATAGAAGAGAAATGAAAGGCAAAGTAGAAAAGGAAAGATATACCCATCTGAATGCAGAGTTTGAAAGATAAGAAAGCCTTCCTCAGTAATCAGTAAAAGAAATAGAGGAAAACAATAGAATGGGAAAGGAATCCCAGATGGCTCAGAGTGTAAAGAGTCAGCCTGCAATGCAGGAGACCCAGGTTTGATCTCTGGGTCAGGATGATCCCCTGAAGAAGAAAATGGCAACCCACTCCAGTATTCTTGCCAGAAAATGCATGGCCAGAGGACCCTGGCGGGCTACAGTCCATGGGGTCGCAAAGAATCAGACACGACTGAGCACCTTCACTTCCAATAGAATGGAAAAGACTAGAGATCTCTTCAAGAAAAATTAAAGATACCAAGGGACTATTTCATGCAAAGATGGACACAATAATGGACAGAAAGGGTATGAACCTAACAGAAGCAGAAGAGATTAAGAAGAGGAGGCAAGAATATACAGAAGAGCTATGCAAAAAAGATCTTCATGACCCAGATAACCACAATCATGTGACCACTAACCTAGAGCCAGATATCTTGGGAGTGTGAAGTCAAGTGGGCCTTAGGAATCACCGCAATGAACAAAGCTAGTAGAGGTGATGGAATTCGAGTTGAACTATTTCAAATCCTAAAAGATGATGCTGTGAAAGTGCTGCACTCAATATGCCAGCAAATTTGGAAAAATCAGCAGTGGCCACAGGACTGGAAAAGGTCAGCTTTCATTCCAATTCCAAAGAAAGGCAATGCCAAAGATGTTCAAACTACTGCACAATTGCATCCATTTCACATGCCAGCAAAGTAATGCTCAAATTCTCCAAGCCAGGTTTCAATAGTCCATGAACTAAGAACTTCCAGGTGTTCAAGCTGGATGACGTAGAAAAGGCAGAGGAACAAGAGATCAAATTTCCAACATCTGTTGGATCATAGTAAAAGCAGAAGAATTCCAGAAAAACATCTACTTTTGCTTCATTGACTACGCAAAAGCCTCTCACTGTGTGGATCACAACAAACTATGGAAAATTCTTTAAAAATGGGAATACCAGGCCACCTTACCTGCCTCCTGAGAAATCCATATGCAGGTCAGGAAGCAACAGCAAGAACCAGACATGGAACAACAGACTGGTTCCAAATTGGGAAAGGAGTACGTCAAGGCTGTATATTGTCACCCTACTTATTTAAACTTATATGCAGAGTACATCATGAGGAATGCCAACCTGGATGCGGTACAAGCTGGAATCAAAATTGCCAGGAAAAATACTAATAACCTCAAATATGCATATGACACCAACCTTATGGCAGTTATTGAAGCAAAACTAAAGAGCCTCTTGATGAAGGTAAAAGAGGAGAGTGTAAAAGCTGGCTTAAAACTCAACATTCAGAAAACTAAGATCATGGCATATGGTCCCATGCAAACAGGCAGGGAAACAATGGAAACAGTGACAGACTTTATTTTCTTGGGCTCCAAAATCACTGCATATGGTGACTGCAGCCATGAAATTAAAAGACACTTGCTCCTTGGAAGAAAAGCTATGACCAACCTAGACAGCATATTAAAAAGCAGAGACATTACTTTGCCGAAAAGTCTGTCTAGTCATGTATGGGTATGAAAGTTGGACCATAAAGAAGGCTGAACACTGAAAATTGATGCTTTTGAACTGTGGTGTTGAAGAAGGCTCTTGAGAGTCCCTTGGACAGCAAAGAGATCCAACCAGTCCGTCTTAAAGGAAATTAGTCCTGAATATTCATTGGAAGGACTGATGCTCAAGCTGAAACTCAATACTTTGGCCACCTGAGGCAAAGAACTGACTCATTAGAAAAGACCCTGATGGTGGGAAAGACTGAAGGCAGAAGGAGAAGGGGACAACAAAGGATGAGATGCTTGGATGGCCTTACTGCCTCAATGCACATGAGTTTGAGAAAGCTCCAGGGGATAGTGAAGTACAGAGAAGGCTGGCATGCTTCAGTCCATGGGGTCACAAAGAGTTGGACATGACTGAGTGACTGAATAACAACAAGCCTCTACATCTGATGTCAAAAATCACTCTACCATCCACCATCCAGGCACCCACCCACACACCCACTCATACACACATACAGATTTTGTTCCAGGAGAATACTTAATCACTAATTTGCTTAGACACACAGAAGTATGGAAGTGATAATATGAAGACCAGCTTTTAGTCGATTTTATTCTTGTATTTAAATCTGTAAACAATGCTCCCCTTTGTTGCCTGTGGTTAGGAGTGGGGATAGACCAGTTGCATTGCCCCACCTGTGTCAGGCCACTGTTAACAAGAAAGTGCGCTAATTAATGTTGAACTTGTGGTTCCAAACACCATTATTTTATTGGTAACTTTGAGTAGAGTGAGTTTTTGGTCCTGCTGAGGGTCAGTTGCTTATAGCCTACGGTGGGTTCCAACATATATCACTGGAGGTAGGTGGCCTGAAGGCAATTCTGTTGTAATTGTTGCCTTTTTGTTGAAATTGTGTCATTGCCACTCCACACACATTCCAAATCTCCCCATTCACCCCACTTCCACCCTATACACCCTCCAAGAAATACCAAGTCCTTTTACTCTATGACCCTGAGATACATTGGTAAGGAAGGAAACAGAGCTTTGGGGCTTAGTTCTGAATCAGTCTTTATTCTAAATGTCTGGCTAACTGTGGACCTTCCTGTCTGTTTCCTAACCCTCCAGTGCTTCCTCTTCTCCCTTCTCAAAACCATGCCATTTCCCTTCCTGTCCTCTGCCATCAGAAACTTCACATACATATCTTTTTAATAACTTGATTTTATATTAGCATCACTGTCGCTGGAGTTCACAATTCCTCCACCGCCTCCTTAGTAGACACAGGGCACTGCTTGGATCAGTGGAGCTCTCATTGATCCAAGAGCTCTCATTGATCCAATGGTAGGTCTCTTACTTCCATTCCCACTGATTTTGATGTGTTCCATATTTTCTAATTTGACCTACTACTGTTGGCTTTTTTGCTTTCTTCATTTTTTAAAAATTCTGTTGAAGGGCCAACTTTACTTTCATGATGAACTCCTGCTCCTGGTAAGGGAATCGGATGAGTCCAGAAGGGCATTAGTCTTCTGGAGGAGGAAGATGGAGACTGAAATGCAACGGGGCTTTATGAAAAGAGATATAGGTTGGAGGAAGGGTTTTTGCTAGACAAGAACTGAGCAGGGGCTGTGGGGTGGGAATATATGGGGAAGAAGAGGAGGAACATAGGTGGGGTCACCTTATCATTTTCTTTGTTGCTAGATCAACAGATCTTCTGCTTCTTCCCTTTGATGTTTCAGGTTGGCCGTTCAACCATTCTTATGCCTGGGTTGTTCCACATTTATGCTAGGTTCTTCTCCCTTGCAGATTTCCTCAACAATACTTAAGAGTCCTAGTGGTCTGCCATCTTTGAGGTAATGAGGAGCTCCACCCTTCAGCACTTTTTGGTCATCAAAGCACTGCTCCAGTTGACGGTAGGCCTGAGGTCCAAAGGATCCCTGTGCATAACCTTGAAATTTCTTTTGAATCTATTATTATTTTAAAATAAAAGTTAAAAATTTAAAAGAAAGAAGTGGAGCAAGGGTAGAAGCAGTATGCCTCTAGAGTCCTCCAGCAAGAATCTCCACAGTTTAGTAATGAGACAAAAGCTACATTAGAGCTCTGGTTCTTGGTTCAGCATTTGTCCCGCTCACACATCTTCAACTAATACAGCAGAACATCAAGAAAGGCCTATCACAATGCCTTGCTGACTTCCAGATGCAACAAGTTTATAGCATTCCCATGACTACAGTCTAAACGCTACTAAACAGAGGAATGCTATTACTCAAGTACATATAATGAACTCCAGATAGTTTCTTGTGATCATTACTTTCATTTATTAAATATTCATAAGCTGCTAATTTCTAAAGGGTTTTGACTCATCTGCAATGAATAGTGAGAATATCATCGTTTCATGTGATAATATTAGGGAAAAAAGACATCAGGAGACTATATCAAACAGGACAAGTCAAAAACAAAATGATTAAAGTTGTTGGATACAGCAAGCTTCCTTGTCCTTATATGATTTTTTTTTAATTTGTTTATGTGGACTTTTGTTTGTTAAGAGTTTTTAAGTTACTAATTCAATTTCATTACTAATAATTGCTCTGTTCAGATTTTCTATTTCCTCCTGATATCTTAAACTCACTATTGTCAAAATGGTTATCATCAAAAAAGAAGGCAAACAACAAATGTTACAGAGGATGTAGTGAAGAGGGAACTCTGACACACTGTTGGCAGGAATGCAAATTGGTGCAGCCACTGTGGAAAAGAGTGTGGCAGTCTCACATCAAACTAAAAATAGAACTACCTATGACCCAGCAATTCCATTTCTGGGTACATGTTTGAAAAAAACAAAAACACAAATGCTAAAAGATACATACACCCTGATGTTCATAGCAGCATTATTTACAACTGCCAAGATGGGGAAGCAACCTAAGTATCCATTAACAGATGAATGGATAAAGAAGATGTGATACACACACACACACACACACACACACACACACAATATGGAATACTTTCTCAGCTATAAAAAAATGAAATTTTTCCATTTGCAGACACATGGATGGACCTGGAGGATATTATGCTAAGTGAAATAAGGCAGACTAATAGTATATGACATTACTTATTTGTGGAATCTAAAAAATACAACAAATTATAAATATAAGAATAAAGAAGTAGATTCAGTGATATAGAGAACAAACTACTAGTTATCAGTGGAAGACAGAAGGGGCAGGGGTTAGATGGGGCAGGTGAGTAAGTGGTACCAGCTATTAGCTATAAAATAAGCTAAAGGATATATTTTTCAACACAGGGAACATAGCCAATATTTTACAATAACTATAAATGGACCATAACCTTTGAAAATTATTAATCACTATATTGTACACGTAACTTACATAATCTTGTACAGCCATTACATTTTAATTAAATAAACAAATGTATTTGTTTACCAAAATAGTCTTGAAGCGTCTACTGCTACCCAATAAAAATGTGTTATTTATTATTAGGAACACATTTAGTGCCTATTTTATATTAGAATGTGGCAACTCACTTTATAAAGTAACTCATTGGTATGTTTTGTGATTCTCTTTTACATTTTCAACCAAAATGAATGGGAAAATGTAAAGATCCTCAGAACGCACTGAGCTCACTTTTATTGAAATGTTCCATTACTGACTCATTCAGTTTTCAAGAATATTCTTCCTCCTGCCAGGTTGAGGAGCCTACTCAAGATGACTCTACTGTGTCACATTGTACATAAGAACCAGAGGTGTCTAATTTCCTGTTCAGTTCTTGTTTTCTGGGTCTCTGCACATGTGATGATGTAAAGTGACACCAATGTCATTACAATAATAACTTTCCATTACATTTGTAATGATTTCCTAAACTGTCTTATGAGTTTAAACAATCCACAGCACCAGATACAGGATGGAATCAGCCTGAGCATTTGCTTCACTCTGGCCTCAAAGAGTCAATGCACAATAGAAGGGGTATTTCCCCCACACTCTGCTAGAATTCACCACGTGACTGGAAAAGACCAGTGCCTTCACCTCCACCACAAGCTCCCTGCCATTTCCATGCCTACTGCTGGGAGCAGATTCAGTCATGTGCAGGCTCTGTCCAAGGGTCCAGTATCAGTCAGAGCCCAGGAAACGGGCCACACAGGGAAAAGGATCTGGGCACAGGGAGAGCAACAGAGGCAGGACAAAAACACAGAGCTTGCAGCAGCTGAGCCACTGTCACCTCAGACCTAAAAACACGGGAAGAGGGAGTGGTGACATGAACCTGGAGAGATCATTTAGCATGAGGACAGGCCCTCTTGGGAAGAGTGGTGACCTCTACCGAACCTCTACCAAGAGACTGAGCCAGTCCACGGTGACGGGCAGGGAGGCAGCTGGGAAGGGAAGCAGCCTGCCCTCCCCACAACTCTCCTTGGGGCTCTCCACCTGTCATCCCAGTGGAGGTCTTGGGAGCCCCCTGACATAATCCCCAGGAAACCGCCTTCCTAGACAGAGCACGGGGTGGAGAAGGGTGGAGAAGGGACCTGGTGGGGCAAACAGAAGAGGCTCAGCAGAGACACAAGACACACAGCAGTCCTACGAAGGTGGGGACCATTTACGGTTCCCACTGACAGGCCAGGGAAGCCAAATAACTTTTGCTAAAATACATCCTGATGGAGGACCTACATCTCGTGTTCTCTCTGGTCATCTGTATAAACCGTGGGCCCTCTCTAAGCTTCAGTTCCCCATTCATGGGATGAGGGAATTGGGATAACTGACGCTAACTTTAGAAAATGTGTGCTACGATTTGACAATTCTTGCTTTTACTAGTAAGAGGAGTCCATCACATTATGGTTCTAGCCAAGCTGTCTTACAACACGGAGTATAGAATCACAAGTGAGGGGCCATCCAGGCCACAGTTGCCCTCTTACTCTTTCTGATTCAGTCATTCCTGGACAGACACCAGACCCTGTCAGTCCCATAGAACAAGGCCTATGGTTGAATCTGGGCAATGATCCTGGAAAGAGGCACCACCTGAGAAGCCCTCTTTAGGCAGAGGTAAGCCAAGAAAAAAGATCATTAAGCCACTCAACAACCCTCAAAGAAGCACTTGTTCTGTGTCAAGCACCAAGATAAGATGTCATCCTTGTCACACACTTTTTGAAGAAAATGTCTCTGCTCCATGCCTTCCTGAATGAGTACTTCCACATATGGCATCCTGAAAAGATGCCCCAAAGTCATTTCCATGCTAAGAGAAAATAAACCTGGACTCTTAAAATCCATCATTCTGAATATTCAGACAATTTCTACAATGCTCAACATTTTAAGGTTTTTTTCCTTTCCCTCTGAAATGCCTAAGGCTGTGAAGTGTGATCCTTTATCACTAAGCCTAATGTGAAAATGCTTTAATGCCACATGATGGGTGGAATATTAGTTTGTAATAAGAAATACCTTCAATTGTACATATCAAAGACAGAGAAAAAAGCACTGAGATTTCCCTTTACCCCACGTCCTGACAACTTGAAAGAATATTCCTTTATTGCAAAGAGGCTATTTGGGGGAACTTTTCTAGAAATCAGTGCCAGGTATTTAGGTATTTTAAGGGTGAATATAAAATTGTGTTATTAAAAGCTTTTGTTTATCAATATTGAGAATATTCCATTTCTCTTAATTTTGTCATGTTATGAGTGACAATGTAGATAAAAACCTAGGATAGTACAATGACAAATACTCAGAACATTTACCTCCACATTTTTCTTTACCCCAACATGTACCATGGTGAGAAGACTTCCTTGTTTTACTCATATTTGAGATTCAATCATCTTTCCAAGGTCTTCTGAAATCCAAACAGAAAAGCACCACCTAAAGGTCAGTTCCAAAGTAGAGGTGCTGAGGCCTGCTGTCCATGCAAGGTCTCCTGTCCCTCCAACTTCTGTGTATCCACCAAGAAGAGGTTCTATTACTATCAAGATTAAACTGTTTGTTATTTAACAAATTATTTTATCAATTTGCATAGCCTTAATTAAATTATAAATTTCAAGAAGTTATAGCATCAAGCAGAAATGTCATAAAGCCAATAATAGCCTTGCTGGCATAAAAGACATCCCCACAGTTCTGTGCATAACCCCCCTCACTGCTGTGCAGCCCAGGTTCAGCGCGGAAGTCAGCTCTTCACACTCACCCGGGCTCACTCTCCCCTCCAGCCAATGGCTGTTTTGAATAGGTCCACTTGGCAGACATCGACATACCTCGGTTAGAGACTATTGAGTTCACTACCCCAGCAACACAAACATTTAAGATGCATTAGAAATTTTGTTTTAGAATTGCCTTTCCAATCATTATATAGTAAGCAACCTTCCCCATTATTTACTTACAGATAAGTATATTTTCTGATGTGTAGCACTTTATATTTAATAGAATATTTGCCCTTTACAAAGCATATATTTCTAACACAGGAACACAGAAGTACAGGTAGAAGGGAGTGGTGGTTCCTTCTCATTTACATTCACCAGAACACCAGGCTCCAATGGGCTGCTAGATGAACATACACAGACCTCCATTCCTAACAGACCCATTCTGTTCCTTCCAAGCAGAAACAATCCGTCTTTCACCTGGGATTCACACAGTCTCTCTGAAGTCCTTTCAGTGCAATAGAAACCAAGAGCTGTCATTTGCAAAGCTGCCAGGATGTCATAAAGGGGAATGTGGATTCCACATGCTCTGTTGGGGGAACTCCAGGACAAGGAAGAATGTAAGAACAGAGAAATACCCAGTGTTCCAAAAACCGGGCATAAAATTAGCAAAGTTCTCACCTGCAGTGAGCCTGGCTCTGGGATCAATGACAATTATCCACTGGCAATGATAGAGGAAAACATGATTTTCACTAATAATGATTTGTTTCAACAAAAGTCTGCAGTTAAATTTATTTATTTTATCCTTACATGGGAAGATGCATACATTTCACCAGGATCAATCTAATCATTAGAAAAAAATGTGGATGTACCTGCTGACAGATAACAAGGATTACAAAAGGCGATAGAATCCCATGAGGTCACCTGAAGAAACAGCCAGTCTAAGTCATGAAGACATAGGTGTCATATCTTTTGGACACCAGAAGCACTTGCAGCAAGAACACCTTCTGCTCCTAGTGGCCTAGTACTGGATGTCTGCACCAGAGAAGCTCATGGGGACAGCAGGGCCCACTTCTCAGCATGTTCCTTGTTGGAATCCCTGGTCACCTCCTTAGCCCCTTCCCTGGACTAGGCACTGAGCTTTGAGGACACCTCTATGAATTGAACATGCACCCTCCACAGGAAATAGTGTGTGATACAGCATAAGTGAGAGAGTACAGTTCAAGAGGCATAGAGGACCTTGTTCGGCTCAAAGAGAGACAGATCATATACTCACAATGGTCAAGATGCAAAAACAACCTAAGTGTCCAACAATAAATGATTGAATAAAGTAAATGTCATACACAATAAGTCAATCACAACAAACTGCGGAAAATTCTTAAAGAGATGGGAGTACCAGAGCACCTTACCTGTCTCCAAAGAAACCCATATGCAAGATGAGAAACAACAGTTAGAATCAGACATGGAAAAACAGACTGGTTCCAAATTGGGAAAGGAGTATATCAAAGCTGTATACTGTCACCTTGGTTATTTCACTTATATGCAGAGTACATCATGCAAAATGCCAGTCTGGATGAATCACAAGCTGGAATCAAGATTTCTCAGAGAAATTCCAACAACTTCAGATATGCAGATGATACCACTCTAATGGCAGAAAGTGAAGAGGAACTAAAGAGCCTCTTGATGAGGGTGAAAGAGGAGAATGAAAAAGCTGGCTTAAAACTCAACATTCAAAAAAAGTGATGGGCATCCAGTCCCATCACTTCAATGGCAAATAGAAGGAAAAAAAAAGTGGAAACAGTGACAAGTTTGATTTTCTTGGGCTCCAAAATCACTGTGGACAGTGACTGCATCCATGAAATGAAAAGATGCTTGCTCCTTTGAAGGAAAGCTATGGAAAATCTAGATAGCATATTAAAAAGCACAGACATCACTTTACCAACAAAGGTCTGTATAGTCAAAGCTATGGTTTTTTCAGTAGTCATGTACGGATGTTAGAGTTGCACCATAAAGAAGGCTGAGCACCAAAGGATTGATGCTTTCAAACTGTGGTGCTAGAGAAGACTCTTAAGAGTCCATTGGACAGAAAGCAGATCAAACTAGTCAATCCTAAAGGAATTCAACCCTGAATATTCACTGGAAGGACTGATGCTGAAGCTGAAGCTCTGATACTTTGGCTACATGATGCAAATACTTCGGCTACCTGATCCAAGGAACTGACTCATTGGAAAAGACCCTGATGCTGGGAAAGATTGAAGGGAAAAGGAGAGAGGGCAGCAGAGGATAAGGTGGTTAAACAGCATCACCAAGTCAAAGGACATGAATTTGAGCAAAATCTGGGAGATAGTAGAGAACGGAGAAGCCTGGCATGCTACAGTCCATGGGGTCGCAGAGTCGGACACAACTTAACAAATGAACAATGATAAGAACATACACAATGGAGTATGATGCTATACAGACATGAGAAAGAAAATAACTCCTGCCATTGGCAACAAGAAAAATGAGTCTTGAGAGCATTAGGCTAAGTGAAATAAGTCAAACAGAGAAAGACTAATATGTACGATCTCATTTATATGTGAAATCTAAAAAATCCAAACCTTTAGAAACAGAGAGTAGCTTGGTAGTTACTAAGGGCTGCCAACTGTCACAACAGAAAGAAGTACAGATCAGTGATGGTCAGGTTTTCTGGCTGGGATAGAGTTTGACAATAAAGGAGCAACATGAGCAAACTTTAGGAGGTGATGGAACCATTCTGCATCATGATTGTATTGGCAGCTGCATGAATCTATGCATGTGTTAAAATTCATAGAACTGTACACACCATAAAAGTTTTTATAGTATGTTAATTAAAAGCAATCACAAAGGCAAGACTGGAGTTGGGGAGAGCTAAGAAGTTTGTGAAAAATGGCTAGTGGTATCAGCCAGAATTCTCCAGAGAATGAAACCAATAGAATGGAAGGGTAGATGGAAAGAGAGAGAGATTTATTTTTATAAAGAACTGGCTCATGTGGTCATGGAGAATGAGACATCTAAAGACCTGCAGGCAGCAAGCTGGAGATCTGGGAGGTCTGATGTAGAGTTCCAGTCCAAGTCCAAAAGCCTGAGAACTGGGTGAGCCAGTGGTATAAATTCCAGTCTTAAAGTTGGCAGTCTCAAGATCCAAAAGGAATGACAGTTCCAGTCTAAGTCCAGAGTCTAAAAAAGAACAAAGTGCCAACTCAATGAGTTAGTCAGGAAGAGTTCTGCTCACAGAAGGACCAGGGTTTTTGCTTCATTCAGATCTTCAGTGGTTAGACGAGGGCCATCCACAATAGAGAGTAACCTGCTTTACTCAATCGATCCATTCAACTGCTGGGTAACTTCCACATAGACACGCCCAGAAGGTTTGTGCAAATGTCAGGACACCCTGTGGCATAGTCAAGTTGACACATAAAATTAATCATCACACTAACTGAGGAAAATCTACACAAGATGCCATACTGTGAGCTCTGTGAGGATCGGGGTGACCTGAGTCACACACCCATGATGACGACTGTCATCCTTGGCACAAAGAGGGGCTCTGTATGAGTTTTTTGACTGACTGAATAAATACTTAAGTCTACTATGGATGCTTTTATTCCTTTTCTGCCTATTATGAGACTTGTTCAGTCTTATTGTTAAATCTACTCCAAATACAGGCTCCAGAAACCACATTAAAATGATATAAATCACTTTAATGTCTCAGATAGCAACATTTGACATGAATTCTCTAACCCTAGTGCTGTGGACTGAATGTGTGTGTCCTCCCAAAGTCACATGTTGAAATCTTAATCCCCAGCTTGATGGTATTAGGAGCTGGGGCCTTTGGGAAGTGATTAGGTTATAAGGGTGGGACCCTCAGGATGGGATTCCTATTCTATAAGAGAAATGAGAAGGCTGGTTCCCTCTCTCTCCCCTAAGATGGGAGATGGCCTTCTGAAAGCCAGCAAGAGGACTCTCACCACACACCAGACCTGCTGGCACCTTGATCCTGGACTTCCCACCTCCAGAACATTGAGAAATAAATGTCTGGTGTTTACAAGGCACCCAGTCTGTAGTATCTTTGTTTCAGCAGCTCACACTCATGAAGACCCCAGGAAGTGATGCAAGTGCCTCAGGGAACAAGGATAGGTGACTCAGTTAGGGTTTGACAGGATGAGGTTTTGGGAGCTC
Organism: Aepyceros melampus; assembly: GCA_006408695.1. NCBI lineage: Eukaryota > Metazoa > Chordata > Mammalia > Artiodactyla > Bovidae > Aepyceros > Aepyceros melampus. Next base: position 207,945 of record SJXQ01010892.1, on the reverse strand, counting down.
TGGGGGAGCCAAGTGGAGACACCAAGGAGGCAGTTGGATTTCTAGAAGAGAGGAATGCATAGCGGATGCGGGTGTGAGAGTGTCAGCAGTGAGGAGGTGAGGGGCCCTAGGGAAGTCAGAAAGCAGGAAGGCCCAGCACACCCAGGGCAGAGGTCTGGGAAAGAAACATCTAGACCATGGATGGAGAAAGAAGCCCATCTGGCAGAGTCCAAAGAAGGGTTGCACTCAGACAGAGAAAACCAGGAGGTCTGGGAAAGCATGGTTTCACATAAGAAAGTGTATCAAGAAGAGGGTGGTCACAGTGCCAACAACTGCAATCATTTCTACAGGAATAAAAAGATAGGAAAAAAAGGTGTCTTGTTCACAGATCATTTGAAAAAGACCATACCACCAATTTTCTATTGTGCACCTGTTTTATCCAGAAAGATAACGTTCTTCTGATTCGAAAGGACATAGCAGACAGCTGAAGCAGGAAATTGAAGCCGTAGGTTAATCAAGAGATGGCAGGAGATTATTTAACCATTTACAACGCATACAGGCCTTCTGGTCAGCCTAACGACTGACATTCCTCCTGTTGAAGGACTGCTGAGGGATCATCTCAGTCACTGTCAGTAAATTCTGTCATCAGTTATTGAACAGGAGACAGATGCCAGAAGACCGGAGATAGACAAAGGTTGCTGAGAATCTCAAGGCAAGGGAACAAATGAGGATTTAGAGAGGAATACCATCAGTGTGGCCCTGCACCCAAGTGAGGTGTGTGAAAGCAGAAGGAGGCAGAGGCGACTCCAGGCCTTTGGACCGGGTCACTGATTGATGGGATTAAAAAGAAAAAAAGAAAAGAAAGAAACAAACAAACATAGAAGGCTGGGCAATACTTTCACAGAAAGGATGGAAAATGCAACTTGGCTATCTTGGGCCCGAACAGATGCTGGGCTGTGCACATGTAAACACTTTAGACAAGATGACACTCCAGAGAAAAGGACCCATTCCAGGTGCAGATTCACATGTGGGAGCCTGCGCACAGGTGATGTTTCCTTTAATGGTATGAAAATAACCGTTCTAAGAAAGTGATAGGAAGAGAAAGGCCCTGGCCAAGGACTCGACCTTGAGTTCTTAGTGCTGTCGGCAGTGAGAGGTAAAGGAGCTCAGGAAGGTCGGAGGAGAAGGAAGAACAGATAGCATCAGGAGTCCTGTGAGCACACCAGCCTTTTGCTCACCCACTCACAACAGTTCACGACTGTCTACCTAGGATGCCCTTCCCCTACACGCCAGCCCATCACTAGGGAAACTTCTCTTCACCCTTACAACTGCACCTCACATGATACCATCTCCAGAGAACCTTACCCGACCCTCTTTTCTACCACCCCCTTGAAATCACACCCACACACAGCCCACCTCACCCCGCTCCTCTCCTGTGCCCATGTTCTTTCAGGCACACACACCATATTAGTGTCAACTGTCTGGTAGGGAAGGATCGGTTCCAAGCCTCCCTCCTTGGCTTGTGGATGGCCATCATCTCTCCCGTCTCTTACATCATCTCCCCTCTATCTGTGCCTCTGTGTCCATACTTTCCCTTTTCATAAGGACACCAGTCAGACAGGATCTCATGGTATTTACTTGGTTACCTCCATAAAGGCCCCTTTTCCAAACACAGTCACATCCTGAGAGCCTGAGAGTTAGGATTCAACATGTGGATTTTGTGGGATCCCATTCAACCCTTAACATTGTCAAAACTGAACCCATTTTCTAAGGGCTGGTCTTCCCCTTCTTACCCATGAATGGAAAAACAACAACAACCAATAGTGAATGATGGATGATAAGCTACATAGAAGGATCCTGTCCTCAAATCCTTTCCATGTCATGTGAAAGAAAAAGAGAAATAGTGGTATAGACCCAATTGTACACATGTGCCAACACACAACCAAAGGAGTTGTGGAACTGCAGCATCATTTACAACTACATCCCCAGACTTGTGTCCCTGACTTGGCTGCTGAGCTGACTGAGAGTTACTTGTTTCCAGTAATGAGAGTCATAGCAATCTGAGAAGAAGCAAAGACGTTCACCACTGCCTAACAGAATGGGTCACAGGAAGCCTGCGGCCAGGTAGAGCAAGATGAGAAGGAGTCAGGCTGAACCTGGGAAAGTTTTCTCCCCTTTCTCAGCCCAGTATCTAATCAGCAAAATGGAGATGAGAATAATAGTACAGCCCACTGTTTCATTGTAAAGATTCAGTAAGATATGAAGCAAAAATGTACATCATAACACATAGGAAGTGGTCCATAAATGTTAGCTTAAAAACATGTAAACTGTAGCCAGGTGTGAGGTAAATTCTCATTCTTCCTAGTTCACTGGATTTAGAAGTGATAACCAGGTGGTTCCGTCTTACTTCACTTAGCATCCTCTAGAGGCGGAAATGCCAGCCCAAACCCATTTCTGCTGTTTAATGTGTTAAGATAGTTTCACTCTGATGATTCTTCATTTCATAGAAGGCTTGCTTTGAGATCCATAATACAAAAAATGGTTCTCCTAAACACAAAAAGACAGTGCAGACCAAGGTGATTGTTTCCATGGCAACAAGAAACCTAAGAAAGTGACAGGTAAATTTCTGCCACATCCATGCCTCATCCCACTCTCCTCATAGGTCAGTCTTGTGCTTCATGCTTTTGAGACACTGAAAAATACAACAACCTTCCTTAGAACATGGGCCACAGAAAAGACACCTAAAGGCAAGTCCAGTTTACTTAAGGTTTAGAGTGGACATCCATCATTTTTTTAGATTAATATAAATATCAGACCAAAGGTAAAAGAATGTATGTATGGGGTGGGGGCATTCATAGTTTGCCATTATGTGTTGAAAAAATTCTTGATTTAATTGAGGATAAGAAACAGTAAAATATTTCAGGTCAACAAAGTCTGGTCAGGTGAGCTGTGGACCGCTTGATTCATTAAAGCAGAGGTTTAGCCACTGGAGGAAAGATATCACCTAACCCTAGCTAGGAGCCAGAGCATGAGGAATGTCTTGGCAAAAGCAAACCAGCTTCCCTGTGTTCTGTAGCCACAGCACAGCCGCTCTCAGGAGATGCTGGGAGAGCTGAATAAAGCTCTCACCAACTGGCACCCGGCATCATTTCACTGCCTTCCTCTCCCTGCACTGCATCCACCGGTCATAAACATCAGCAAATTTCACATGAAACTCTCTTTGGAATCTGGTCATTTTCATGTCCATTGCCTCAGTCTTGTGTCCGGCTCTTATCACCCACATTCTTCCCTTGCCCTCTTTGGCATCACAGATAACAAGGAAATCTGAAATCCCTGGCACATCATTCAAAGGTGCTCTACGTAGGGTTCTGCATCCTGGTGGTTTCTCGCCCTCTCCCCACCCAAACTCTGTTCCATCCACAACGGGCATCCACATCCCTTTAGTGAAACCTCAGACACACTCCTTGCTCATTGTTTTTGCTCTCAATGCTTTTTCAACCCCTAACAGCCTTTTCACCTCCTCAGTTACATTTTATCACCTGCCTATCAAAGCTTCCTCAACCATCAGAGACCTTTGCTTCCTCAGGGAAAGAACTATCTTGAAACTTCTGTAATTCTTTCATTGTACTTTTTTCCTTATGACACTAAGAGGTAGTGTATTTTACAAGAAAAGGTGGAGTCAAATAAGTTTTGCCTAAAATCCCATATCTACAACTTTTTAGAAGTCTGACTTTGGGCATGTTATTTAACCTCTCTCTACCTAAGTTTCCATATAACAGAAGTTACTGGTATGATATAGACACTTAAATATGAGTTCCCTTGTTCTTATCCAGCATGCTATGTGTGCTAGCATGCTCTCTGTCTCATATATGTGCATATATACATATAATATATGCATATATTATACATCTATAGGCACAAGAGAGGTACTCAATAACTAGCTGTTGAATAAACGATAAATCAGTATATATATTCTTAATGAACACTTCTGAGTCTAGCTGATTCATTCCATTAAACATTTGTGTTCTGATCACAGGAGGAAGCTAAGCTAAAAAATGGGGGGAAAATGTCATTACCCCTCACTTCCAGTCTAGCATTCACCACCTTTATCACTGTCACCACTGCCATCATTTCTTTCTTCTTACTGCACTCTCCTTCCTTTGGAACTTTTATTCCAAAGAGATCAAAGCACCTAATTACTCTTACAATTGTGCGATCTTACAAAGAATCAAACCAGCTAAGAAAGCAAGTGGAAATTTTCCATTTTTTCAGTCCAGTTCCCTTCCTAAAATTATCTGTGGAATGACTTCAGAAGAGGATTCATCACAGTGAGGGTACAAATCCCTCCCTTTAGAAATCAGAGTTGCTTGACAATAGAGCTGATGGCCACGGACACTCAAGGACAAGGCCCTCATTCAATGGGTGCTCAATATTATAAGGAAGAGTCAACCACACAAGAGAAAGTCCTCACAGCTGATCAATTCTGATGTTCATCATCCAACAGAACTCCCAGCGTTAAATAATTAGTAAGTGCAGCCGAAGACATCTTTACCTTTACAAAGTGATTGTATTTGTTTCTTAGTTAATGCAAAGATTTCTTGAAATAAAACCCAGAGCAATGCATACAGAGTCACTAAAAAGCTCAGACATTTTGCCTAAATAATTCTCAGAATTTATCCTAACAGAATCATTTCCAAAGGGGAAAAAAAAATCTGATATGCACAGAAATAGTCCCTGGTGGCTCAGACGATAAAAAATGTGCCTGCAATGCAGGAGACCAGGGTTCGATCCCTGGGTAGGGAAGATCCCCAGAGAAGGAAATGGCAACCCACTCTAGTATTCTTGCCTGGGAAATCCCATGGAAACAGAAGCCTGGTGGGCTACAGTCCAGAGGTTACAAAGAGTCAGACATGAAACTTTTTAAATGTCCAAGAATAGAGAAATAATTATTTTTTTCCAGAGGCACTCTAAGATATTTAATGTGATCACTTTGACAACCCCATAGGGTTGTGAGGGTAAGGGTAAACTTCTAAGTTTCTAATTGACCCTTCAGAACTGTTAGCTATAATATTTTGTCCCAAAACCTCAGCATTCATAAAAATTTGGCCTCTCTGCAGTCTCATTTTTTCCTATTTCCAACACACTGGCCCTCCCTGGGGACCAGGGTCACCACTATAAGACCTGCTCTTCTTTCTCGACTTCTGTGTTTACACCCACCACCATCCAATGCTAGAGTCTAGGCTCTGTAGTAAAAAGCTCCATAAATTGTCACATCAAAGCCACCAAGGGCATTCCTATGGCTGATTCATATTGATGTGCAGCAGAAACCAACACAATATTGTAAAGTAATCATACTCCAATTAGAAATAAATAAATTAAAAACAAAAAAACACCAATCCCTGGTGATTCAGTGGCTAAGACTCTCCTGGTCAGGCAATTATGATCCCAGTGCCACAACTAAGACTCAGCTGAGGCCAAATAAATAAATAAATACTTTTAAAAACCAGAAACAAGCCCAAAAGCCCTTAGGAGGTCGTTTCTGTCATGGTTACCATTGTAGAGAGCAGAACACAGGCCCTGACGGTTTGAGTGACTTCTGGAGGTCACTGAACCCAGTGAGGCCTTTCCACACAGCTGCCACGCCCATTTAACTCGGCCCAGCCCCCCACTTCCTGTCGATAAATTCTGGTACCCCCTGGGGGTCTCCGTTTCCTTATCTGTAAATTGGAGCTATTGTTTTAGGGGATCAAGTTAATTAATACAGATAAAGAAGATACATTTGAAACTGAGTTTCAGGAGATTGCTGGTATTTAAACCGCCTTTTCACTTGAGCTCTTTTGAAAGGTTTGTGTTTATTGCTCCTTGCAATCCAGTGATCTTGGATTCAAATGGAGAGAGTGAGGGAGATACAGACATGCAGAGAAACTTGGCCCTCTCTTCACTCTACAGCATGTGTCTGAAAAAAGGCAGTAAATGTTTAGTTATGGGTGATGTAAATTACCCGTGGTGTGTACATGCTAAGCTGCTTCAGTTGTGTCCGACTCTCTGCAACCTCATGGACTCTAGCCTGCCAGGCTCCTCTGTTCATGGGATTCTCCAGGCAAGAATACTGGAGTGGGTTGCCATGCCCTCCTCCAGGGGATCTTATGACCCTGGGATCAAACCTGCGTCTGGTTTATCTCCTGTATTGGCAGGGAGGTCTTTACCACTAGCGCCACCTGGGAAACCCCAAATTACCCTATATAACACATATTACCCTATATAACACCTATAAGATTGCATTCCTGGACTTTCCTGGTAGTCCAATGGCTAAGATTCTATGTTCCCAATGCAGGGACCCTGGGTTCATTCCCTGATCAGGGAACTCTAAGACCCAGTACAGCCAAACAAATAAATAAAAATATTAAAAAAAAAAAATCATTCCAATACTACTTTTCCATAGAGACACATGCTGACAATGGGCCACCCATTGCTCAGCACCAAGCATGTGTTAGGGGAAGCACATTGATTGAAACCGCCCACCCTGGTCAGGCACTATAGTAACCATTTGCATGAGCTGTTTTATGACAGGAGATCCTGATAAGGAATACGGAACTAATAAGCCACCACCAACTGGAAGAGTTCGGGAAATGTCTAAAGGAGACACTGTGTGTCCGGCCTCTTCCTGGAATCCCTCTCGCTAGCATCCATAAGAAGAGGTGGCAAGAATACACAGAAGAACTGTACAAAAAGATCTTCATGACCCAGATAATCACAATGGTGTGATCACTCATCTAGAGCCAGACATCCTGGAATGTGAAGTTAAGTGGGCCTTAGAAAGCACCACTATGAACAAAGCTAGTGGAGGTGACGGAATTCCAGTGGAGCTATTTCAAATCCTGAAAGATGATGCTGTGAAAGTGCTGCACTTAATATGCCAGCAAATTGGGAAAACTCAGCAGTGGCCACAGGACTGAAAAAGGTCAGTTTTCATTCCAATCTCAAAGAAAGGCAAAGCTGAAGAATGCTCAAACTACTGCACAATTGCACTCATCTCACACGCTAGTAAAGTAATGCTCAAAATTCTCCAAGCCAGGCTTCAGCAATATGTGAACCGTGAACTTCCTGATGTTCAAGATAGTTTTAGAAAAGGCAGAGGAACCAGAGATCAAATTGCCAATATCTGCTGGGTCATGGAAAAAGCAAGAGAGTTCCAGAAAAATATCTATTTCTGCTTTATTGACTATGCCAAAACTTTTGACTGTGTGGATCACAATAAACTATGGAAAATTCTGAAAGAGATGGGAATCCCAGACCCCTGACCTGCCTCTTGAGAAATCTGTATGCAGGTCAGGAAGCAACAGTTAGAACTGGACATGGAATAACAGACTGGATCCAAATAGGAAAAGGAGTACGTCAAGGCTGTATATTCTCACCTAGACACTTACTCCTTGGAAGGAAAGTTATGACCAACCTAGATAGCATATTTAAAAGCAGAGACATTACTTTTCTGACTAAGGTCCATCTAGTCAAGGCTATGGTTTTTCCAGTAGTCATGTATGGATGTAAGGGTTGGACTGTGAAGAAGGCTGAACGTCCAAGAATTGATGCTTTTGAACTGTGATGTTGGAGAAGACTCTTGAGAGTCCCTTGGACTGCAAGGAGATCCAACCAGTACATTCTGAAGGAGATCAGCCCTGGGATTTCTTTGGAAGAAATGATGCTAAAGCTGAAACTCCAGTACTTTGGCCACCTCATGTGAAGAGTTGACTCATTGGAAAAGACTCTGATGCTGGGAGGGATTGGGGGCAGGAGGAGAAGGGGACGACAGAGGATGAGATGGCTGGATGGCATCACCAACTCGATGGACATGAGTCTGAGTGAACTCCGGGAGTTGGTAATGGACAGGGAAGCCTGGCGTGCTGCAATTCATGGGGTAACAAAGAGTCGAACACCACTGAGCGACTGAACTGAGCATCCATCTTGGGTGAGCGATGCGTGCGCCACTAGGAAATACTCTGAATTAGAATGATTGGCCAGAGACCACCCGGAAACTAATCCCATCACCATAAAACCTGAGACTGTGAGCCACATGGCAGAGTAGTTCTCTTGGGTTTCCTTACCCTACTGCTCTCCACCCGGGTGCCCTTTCCCAATAAAATCTCTTGCTTTGTCAGCACATGTGTCTCCTACAACAATTCATTCCCGAGCGTTAGACAAGAGCCCAGTTTCGGGCCCTGTAAGGGGTCCTCCTTCCTGCAACACATGCAAGATCTCATTAAACACTTATTTCTTCCATCTTAGAAATGATGAAGCAAAGGCTCAGAAAAGTTATATATGGGGAGTAGAAATGATCAAATATCTAAATGGAAGAGTTCAGGACTGCAATCTCTTGCATGAGTGTGTGTGTGTGTGTATGTGTGTGTGTGTGTGTGTGTGTAAGAGAGAGAAAACACAAAAGTGAACAAGCCAGGAGTGAGAGTTGGCTAAAGCAGAGTCACACAGATTGGCTGATTCTTAAAACCAAAGTTCTTAACCACAAAGGTGACCTCCCAGTAGCCTTTGAGGACAAGAATATCTGTTTTTAAATCTCACGTTACAAAAGTACTGTCTGATTTTCAAAGAAATTTTTGATCTGTGGTCTTATTTAAATGTGACCCAACTTGTTGAGAAACAAAATCTTTATTTTAATGAGACCAACTGAAAAATACCTTCAGATAACCCAGATATCCCAGACCTCACCAGTCTGAAAGATCACATTTATTATTTTTCACAACCAAAGCAGAAGTCCAAGCCTCTACCAACCTGATTGCTGGAAATCAGACCTTTCTCTCCAAAATGTCCCTGTGGTGTATCTTGGGGAACTTTCAGTTGCAGGCATCACACAGGGTCCACTCTGTTCTTTGCCTTATTCTCCCCCAGGTTGCTGTACTCCAAGTTAGAAGAGGCTTCAGTATTTTCATTGCTCATCTTGCAAGCCCCAAGATCAACACAAGAATGCTATATCTAGATGCTATCTCAGGTTCCCATCTTCAGGGTAATAGGGCATTGCTGAGAGACAAACCTCCAAGAACTCCAATTCATAATCTCAGCTTAGCCCTGAAGCACCTTTCAGTTCCTCTCATGGCACCGGGAGAGTTTTGGAGACTTTGGGCTGAAATCTCACCCATTACTTGCTTACAATCTCATCAATTATCTCATAAAAAGATGATTCTCTAGATTCCTAGAGCCCAGGCTTCTAACCAGAGGAGATCAACTCCAGGCCAAAAGACTGATGGCTGACTGTCTTGTGGTGGTTCTCTGGAAACAGATTTTGAGATGAAGAATTTCTTATCAGAGATAAGCTGTGGAAAGCTCCAGAGAATAACAGCACTGAACTTAACTTGAGCCCTGGAAGGCCCTAGCAGTTAAGAACACATCAAGCACCATCACTCTCTTTTGTTCTGGAAATAGCTAACCACAAAGGACCACCTCATCCTGGCATATTTGCATATGCCCAGATAAGATCATCTCTATCCATTCACTTGGGCTCTGTAAAAACTCTTGGATGAAGCAAATGACTCACTTAAACTGTCTTGAACTCATGCATTGGCAGGCAGATTCTTTACCACTAGCACCACCTGGGAAGCCCTATGAAAATCTAGACTTTTTCTTTGAGAAGTTCCTCAGTAATGAATATTCTACCTATAGCATCTCCTGAATTGCTTTGTGCCAATTATTCTGTCTTTGACAAGAGACAGGCCTGTGAGGAGGTTGGGGAGGCAGAGTTGAGCAGTGGAAGATGCTGAAGTACAATGTGGCTGTAATGGGGCCTCAGCTGATCTCCTGGGGGCTCCAAAGCTGAAGCAGTCATTCAGAGTTGTCCTAAATTCAGGCAAGCCCCACCCCCACTAGATTTTGTATCCTTGAATTAGTCAGTTTTGCAGCCCTAGGGAGGAAGATATAACCCAGGTCAAAACAGTTCTCTGAGGCATCTGGTGTTTCCCATAGAGAAGAAGCAACTTCCAGCAGCCAAATTCCCAGGAGCCAAGGACAGGGCTTGCCCAGGGATCTGAACCAACGTATCCACTCCACGATGGAAAACTGGCATGAATCATCCACATCTCTGCCTTTCTTCTTTCCCAACCCCCAAGGAAGATGACTTCTTTCTGAACCTATAAATCAAAAGCTGCCATGAATATCAGCAAAGGAAAAGGATGCAGACAAACCTGAGATGGAGCTAAGACAGAGAAGACTGTGAGGAGCAACTAGGGAAAAAGGATGGACATCCCATCTCTGCAGCACACAGTCCATGGGGTTGCAAATAGTCGGACACGACTGAGCAACTGAACTGAACTGAACTGCCATCTCTAATACATACCAGGAGTGTTTACCCAACTGTGGTTCACAGACTTTCCTGTGCCGGTCTCTTAATGCATTAAATTTGATAACATGCCACTCTATACTTTTGTTTCTGAAATTAATTGGCAATTTACTCATGAATATTTAATAAAAATTAAATTAAAAAGCCAACTGACACCATTTGTTGCGACTTAATCAAAGTTAGCCGAAATCGCTTCCTTCTTTCTGAGGAGAAATTTTGCTGACTGAATTCTCCATGCATTTATATCAGCTTGAGCTCAAGACAAGCTTGTCACTCTTTTGTCATAATGAGCCTAATTCTTGTCTATCTTCTTTCCTTCTTCCCAGAAGCAGTCCCTGATCTCCTATCCTGTGTGAGGTATGATACTACACACTGAAGTAGACAAAACTTTTTTTCTATATTTTTCCCCTTCATTACTGCCACAATAAAGCACAGATGACTTTGCTAGGATGATGTCAGTGGAAAAGAGAGGCAAGATGCAGAGTACAGGTAACTGAGGAGCTCGGATTAATGAGCATGTGAAGATAACATTATGTAAACTGCTTTTACTAGATTCTAGAAATCTGGAATCTAGAAGTATTACTGCTCTAGGTGGGTAGTTACATGAAGACATGGCAGTAGAAGCCTTTATTTTGTTTCTTGTGCTTCATTCTTTAGTGGGAGAAACTGAACATGTTTATGTGCTGATGAGAAGGAAGGAAGCCAGGAGATAAGATTGGAGATAGAGGAGATACTCCTGCATCTGCAGCTGGGTGAGAAATGGGATTGGCTACGGACTGAAAGAAGAGGATGTCTTTAACTGTGGTTGAGAAGAGGTTAGAGCTGGAGGCCAGAAATGGAAAGACAGGTGGATCGATCCAGGGTTACGGCTTTTCCAGACAATATACAGGACAGTGAGGGGCTTCCTTGGTGGCTCAGCTGGTAAAAAGAATCTGCCTGCAATGCGGGAGACCTGAATTCAGTCCCTGGGTTGGGAAGATCGCTGGTAGATCCCTGGAGAAGGGAACAGCTACCCACTCCCGTATTCTGGCCTGGAGAATTCCATGGAATGTATAGTCCATGGGGTCGCAAAGACTTGGACATGACTAAGTGACTTTCACAGGACAGTGAAGACTCAGTGAAGGTGAAAGGGTCAGCCAGTGACTGAAGAAATAGATCTAAGCATTCAGATTAAAGTAGAAGAGAGGAGACAACAGATGGTTTGGGAGAAAATAGGAGAGTTTGAAGCTGGGAGATAGAAAATGGGTTTTAAAAAGCCTGTGTTAAAGGGGAGAGAGAAAAGAAGAACGGCAACAAGAGCGAGCATTTATGAAATGCTAGTCATTGTTCTAAGCCACCAAGTCGAAATACCCCAAAGAGATATTAGGCTAGTATTTCCCACATTTTATGAAAGAGGAAACTGAGGCACTAAATGGTTAAGTAACGCATGTAAGATCACACAACTAAGAAGTGGTACCCCTTTGGCAAGTCTGATTTTGGTCTCTGCTTTCTCTACTTGGAGTGGGCCAGAGAGGAGAGTTTGACTCGGTTGTTTCAGGTTGGCAGTGGGGTGTGGATGTGACCTAGGGTCGGGTTTAGTGGTGTGTTGATGAAGTGGGACGGATGCTGTGCCACGCCCACCACAGCTCCTCTGCCCCCTCCTTGTGCTGTGCAGACAGGACAGCACCATCCCAAAGACCTTCTGGTCTCTGTCGTCGGCCTCATGGCACCTCTGTGACCAGCTGGGCTCTGACTGGGTACCCAGTAGAGAAAGCAACTGGGAAACCAACCCTAGAGAAGCTTCATAAGGAAGCTCAGCCCACCTTCAGGAGACAAGCAAGCTTCCCAAAATACATGAATGAAACATAGCTCTTTCCCAACCCAAGCCACATTTTTCAAAAATTGTCACTGGCTGCTCCTTTGCTGGGTGTTCTCTGTGATTCTCACTAAATGTTTGGCATTGCCCTAGCAATGTCAGTTTAGGGCACCACAGCTGAGGCAGCCCTGCCTCGTAGTCACATCATTAGGAGAAATCTGAAACATTTTAGTTTCCCTAGCAAATGTGCGGTGCCCTGGGTTCAAAGCCCCAGGCTTGAAATAGTTATTTGAGCTAAAAGGTTGCTTTGTGATGTGTTTTGTCTTCAGAATCCTCGTGCTAAGAAAACAAAGCACACAAGAGTGCCTCATAAGCAGAAACTGTGAAATAAATGCCTTAGAGCTTTCTAACATGTCACTATGCTAACACGAGCATGTGAAAAGAAATTGTGTTTGTGTTGCAGTTCTGCCACCTAACTGTCACCTTGCCCACGTTACTTAAGCCTCCTAAGCATCTGTTTTCTCATTGGTAAGTGGAGCTACTAATCATGTGAATGAGAACATTCTTGAAGAGAGTTTCCTAGAGCCTGGCTCACAGTGAGACCTCATTTGTGGCTGGGGTCTGGGCAAGGGGGAGGAGGAGCAATATAAGTAGGTGTGGTTGTTATATTTATTACTTGTACTTCTGCACTGCCCATTCACTCATTCTCCCGCTATACCTTCCCCTCCCCTGAAAAACTTCTCACCAAAGTCATCAGTCTCATCCTTGATGCTAAAGCTAATAAATACTTGGTAGTTCATGTCCACCAGGGCCTCTTGCCCAAGGTCACAGAGCTACTGAGTGATAGACCTGAGATTTAGATTTGGGCTTGGTGTTCTTCAAGTTGCTGTCCTAGACCCTCCTCTTATCTCACTCTACACACTTGGCTTGTGTGATCTAATCCATTCCCCTGACTTCAAAGGCCATTTTTGAGTGTGGAGTGCTTAGTACTATGTGAAACCTATATGTATGTTACAGATGGATGGACAAATGGCTAGATAGATATTAATAGATTCATTTAATCTCATCAACAGCCTTATGAGATAAATATTATGATCTCATCATAATCTAGTTTGATATGGAGAAACTGAGGCTCAGAAAAGTTACATTAATTGTTTAAGATTCTCCTGCTAGTAAGCAGCAGAGTCATGACAGGAATCCAAGCCTACTAATTCTAAAACAGTTGTTCATGACATTTGTTCTTGTTCTTGACAATTTTCATTGTCACCTTGCATATTTAACTTATATGCAGAGGACATCATATGAAATACCAGGCTGGATGAAGCACAAGCTAGAATCAAGATTGCTGGGAGAAATATCAATAACCTCAGATATGCAGATGGCACCACCCTTATGGCAGAAAGCAAAGAAGAACTAAAGAGCCTTTTGATGAAAGTGGAAGAGGAGAGTGAAAAAGTTGGCTTAAAATTCAACATTCAGAAAGCTAAGATCATAGCATCCAGTCCCATCACTTCATGGCAAATAGATGGGGAAACAATGGAAACTGACAGACTTTATTTTCTTGGGCTCCAAAATCATTGCAGATGGTGACTGCAGCCATGAAATTAACCAAGGCTTCCTCCTTGGAAGGAAAGCTATGACTAACCTAGATACATATTGAAAAGCAGTGACATTACTTTACCAACAAAGGTCTGTCTAGTCAAAGCTATGGGTTTTTTCCAGTAGTCATGTATGGAGTGAGAGTTGGACTATAAAGAAAGCTAAGCACTAAAGAACTGACGTTTTTGAACTGTGGTGTTGGAAAAGACTCTTGAGAATCCCTTGGACTGCAAGGAGATCCAACCAGTCCCTCCTATAGGAAATCAGTCCTAGGTGCTCATTGGAAGGACTGATGCTAAAGCTGAAACTTCAATACTTTGGCTACCTAATGTGAAGAACTGACTCACTGAAAAAGACCTTGATGCTGGGAAGGATTGAAGGCAGGAGCAGAAGGGGATGACAGAGGATGAGATGGTTGGATGGCATCACTGACTCGATGGACATGAGTTTGAGCAAACTTTGGGAGTTGGTGATGGACAGGGAAGCCTGGCATGCTGCAGTCCATGGGATCGCAAGGAGTCAGACACAATTGAGCAACTGAGCTGAACTTAACTGAATGGAACAGAGATCAGTTTACTGAAATATCACTGTTTGTATTCAAGTATAATGTGTAAGAGTAGAGCTGAATACTGAGAACCACTAGCCTCAAATGCCAGCTCAGAAATAATGAAGGTCATCCCCAGGCATTCTTCAGAACCATCATCCCATTATACTCTGGTCGGAACAAAATGACTTGATCTGTGAGAGGCAGAGGTCAGCAGAAAGCTAGGGGTTTAGCTTTCAAGCTTCAAATAAAGTAAACTCCAGCCTTGGTCCTCTGAAAATTACCTACTCCATCAGGGCAGGTAGAGAATGGGCCCTCCACACTCTCTGGGTGGCCATAATGGTACCAGCAACCCACCCCTATCTACTAAGACAAAAGATAAAGGCCATTCGAAAGAACTGAGCCATGATTGCTGCTGCCATAAGTAATAGCCACCATTTTATGATTCAGCATTTCTCTATGCATAATTCTTCTAAAGAGTATAAATAATTCACACTAAAGTGTACTTACTTGAAGGATATTTTAAGCTTAAAGTTGAAATTAGTACAATTAGTGTCTAAAACCAACTTGAAGCGAGAAAAGCAAACATTTTGACTACCTAAATAACACTTCATAGGCTTTTAGGTAGCTTATTTCACATTCTTTAAATTAATAGTGATTTCTACATGAAAGTGAAGTGTTATGGATAATTTTTACTTTAAAATGAAATATTATAAAATATAACTAAGAGGCTCATCAGCATCCTCATGTTGGGGGTGAAGAGTGGAACGCAAAGGTATGAATTCAGAAGCTTATGAAACTGGATGAGTGATTGTTATATCTGTCTTGTGGTTGTGAAATATTTATACCCCTGATGTCCTAGAACATGCAGTATTTATGCCAGATGTGCAGTGAAATCTATATTCAATATTTGGGCAACATGACAAGAGAAAGAATCTATCCCCTAAATTGATTCTAAAATTTTCTTCGATTTAAAGCATTATCTCAGAATTGCACATAAAGCTCTAAATTCAAGAGAAAGGAAGATTATTTTTACTTGAATTACCATAGAATTTTGCTTCAGGTCTTTAGTCCCTTTGCCAATAGAGATAGCCAGAGTTTTATTAAGCACTTCTGCAACCGAGTGATAATTTTGTGAGAGACCCTGGCCCACCCCTACCCCCACTTGCCTATTTTTAGAAAGAAATCCATTTGTCTTTAAACATTAAAATGCAACTGAATCTTTCATCGCCAACGTCAGGTTTGGAGGTCTTCCAGCAGAGTACAGATTATAAACTAGTAAAAGTCAGCTTCCTATAAGGATCTTTATTTTGTTTTCTTTAAGCAAAGAGATAAAAATTGAGTCGTTAGGCAGAGTTCTCATACTATATCCTGCATAGAAGACATTGGCTAATTCTTCAACTCACCCTCTATAGACTGAGTCAGTGAGTAGGTGTAGCTACGGACCAAACAATCTGCATTTTAATGAATTCCTTCATATATACCTAATGTATGGTGCCCTCAGATTTTGCTTTGATATAATTTGCCCTAAGGATTCTTTCTGTGACACTCAGAGATTATATTTAGTGAAACCTGCAGGTCAGATTTTATCAAGGAAGAAGTTTGAGTACTAGAGCAGACGGCCTGGGTTGGATGGCGATTCTGCCATTTACCAGCACAGTGACTTTGGACAAATCATTTCATCTCTAAGATCCTGTTCCCTCATCTGTAAACAGAGGATATTAATCCTTGCCGTGTACCTCCCAGAGTTCATAGAAAGATCAAATTAGATAATGGCCATGCATGGCAGAGATGCTATTACATGTTCACTAAATTCTTTTCACTTTCCCTTTCAGCACACAGCTAGACTGCTTTTCCTAGCTGCCCGGCTTCAATGAGGGGACTATGTGGCTGTGTTCTGGACATTGGAACAGGATGCATATTACTTTCCTCCAGACTACACCCTCTTGTTTTTCCTTTTCGCCATCTAGATGCCAGTTCTCAGAGCAACCTTGAGAACCACATGTGGAACAAGATCAACCTTGGACTGGAAGGACCACTCAGAACTAAGCTTCTGCTCTTGTCTATCTGCACTGGACTGAAAACTGCACAAGAAATGTAACTGATTGGATTAACCCACCATGATTTGGGAGTCATTTGTTATCTCAGTTAGTCTGCACTGTAAAACAAAGTTGTATACAGTTATAAGAGAGTAAATCAAAGGACAATATTGGGGGCAGTGAAAAGCAGAACTGATAGACCAAGCTGGCTTTGTCAGAGCAAGCATTAGAGCTGAGACAGACCTCCAGCTCACAAATACCTCTTCACTGCCTGTTCACTGGGGCTTCCTGGGTGGTACTCATGGTAAAGAACCCAGCTACCAATGCAGGAGACATAAAGAGACACAGGTTCTATCCCTGGGTCAGGAAGACCACCTGCAGGAAGAAATGGCAACCCACTCCAGTATTCTTGCCTGGAGAATCCCACGGACAGAGCATCCTGGTGGGCTACCATCCATGGCGTCTCAAAGAGTCAGATACAACTGAAGCGACTAAACATGCACTCATACCTGTTCACTGGTTCCACTGGGCCTTTTGCAGGGTGGGAGAACAAAGGCATTGGCAGCCATGAAAAGTAGGAACCAAGTTTGGGCCCTGGGGGCCTGGATGAAGGCACAGAACCTGAGGTCCTTGCGGGACACTTCGATACAGAAATCAGGCAAGCATCCAGGAGTCCGGGAGCACACAGGTGATATGTGTCAAGAAAGGCAGCAAAGCTGAAACTGGATGCTTTTTTCTGGGCCAACAAATATGCAGAAGCAAGTGGTCAGTATGTGCCATGAGACTGGAAATAATGCATTCAAAGACCAAGAAGACTGTTCTTCCTCACTGTTTGAAACTCTAGCCATTCTTCAAAACTTATCTCAAGTGCCAAAGCCTCCAACTAAATCAGATTTTTGTTTAATCTGGAATCCATTCACTCTAGGAGTATAAGAATGAACTTCCACAGTGTTCTTGAACCCTCTGAACCTGAAACCTGGGGACAGAGTCCTTATTTTGATCAGTCTCTTCAATGGTCTATGGTGCAAAAATATTTAAGAATCACTTCACTGGTTTTGCTTGTAGCTCAGCTGGTAAAGAATTTGCCTACAGTGCAGGAGACCTGGGTTCAATCCCTGGGTTGGGAGGATCCACTGGAGAAGGGAAAGGCTACTCACTCCAGTATTCTGGACTAGAGAATTCCACTATATAGTCCATGGGGTCGCAAAAAGTAGGACACAACTAAGGGGCGTTCAGTTTCACTTTTCACTTTCACTGGTTTTGTGAACACCTGGACTGCAGGCATTGTTATCCCTCCTTACCCTCAGGCTCACTCAGCACAAAGTAGGTACACTGAAGGGACACACGTGTCCTCCTCTGATTCTTCAAGTTGCAAGTGTTCTCATGGTCTCTGATTCTCAAGTCACTTTGTCATTCCTTTCAGGCATGTGTGACAGATTGCATTTTATCTATGTTCATTGTTTTCTTGGGGTTTTACCCAGCCTATAATCACTTATGGGTAATCAGGATAAGTTTCATCTTCTCAAACATTGTCTACGGCAACAAAAGTCAGAATTCAAGACACCCATTGTTGTCGTTTGTCAATAAGCTGTGTTAGATTCTTTGTGACCCCATGGACTGTAGCCTTCCAGGCTCCATTCCTCTCCAGGCAAGAATACTGAAGTAGATTGCCATTCCCTTCTCCAGGGATCTTCCCAACCCAGAGATGGAGCCCACATCTCCTGCACTGACAGGCTGATTCTTTACCACTGAGCCACCGTAAGATACCATTAGCTAATTTTATTTTGACAAAAGTTATGAAAGATATGTAGTGTCATCATCCCCATTTTACAGAGAGAAAACTAAGTGTCAGAAAGGGAAAGAGAAACTAAGTTTCTCTAAGGTCATATAGACAGTAAGTTGAGAGCCCAGAGTTGAATTCTTATCTGATTCCCCATCCCCCAGGTCTTCGTTGCTGCTCGCGGGCTTTCTCTAGTTACAGCAAGCAGGAGCTACCCTCTAGTTGTGGCATACAGGCTTAGTTGCCCTGCAGCATGTAAGCTCTTCCCAGACCAGGGATCGAACCTGCGTCCCTGTATTGGCAGGCAAATTCTCAACCAGTGGACCACAAGAGAAGTCCCTATCTATCTGATTCCAAAGTCATATACTATATAATACTTTATAACATCATAAGTTGTGATAGTTGTCCCTTGAGACTCTTGAGTTTTTTGCACATGGATGAGGCACAGACGATGAGGCAATCAGAAACACCCATCTAGTCCTACCATCTCATTCTACAGGTGGAAAAACTGAAATTTAGAACAGGAGAGTGACTTGCCAAAAGTCGTACAGCAAATGAGTGATGAAGCTGACTATCTTGCCTCCTTGATTAGTGTTCTTTCTTCCATTCTGCTCTGTTCCTCTCTTGTTTCCTTGGTTCATGCTGCACTGCAGTGAGATCAAAGGGTCAAATCCAGGTGAATTTCTATAAAAAGGTATGACATGTCTTTACAGCTTAATTTAGCTCATTAAATATTTTAAGATATCTTTTGACAGCTGGTAATGATCATGATTCTTGATTAGACAATGTATTTTCATGCATCTAATTTTCTACATTTTTTTCTTTCAGATATTCTTTTTAAAATGAAAGTAGAAAGGTACCAGATCTTATGATAAATGTAGTCTCTTAATTCACAGCAATTGCAGTCCCTCATTAGTAATAAATTAAATATTGAAGAGACCAGATAATTTGAATGTGTCAAAAAGAAAGCCTTGTAATGACATAATTTAAGAGGTCAAAGTGTGCATTTTATAATGATCATCTATCCATAGCCAGTATTTTTGATCCGGCTCACTCTTAGCTTCTATGACTCATGGGACTTACCCAAGACACTTGCTGAGTTACAACAGAGCTAAATATGAGGAAAGTGAAAATTGCTCAGTCATGTCAAACTCTTTGCAACTCAATGGACTATACAGTCCATGAAATTCTCCAGGCCAGAATACTGGAATAGGTAGCCGTTCTCTTCTCCAGGGGATCTTCCTAACCCAGGGATCAAACCCAGGTATCCTGCATCGCAGGTGGATTCTTTACCAGCTGAGCCACCAGGGAAGCCCAAATATGAGCAGCAAGATAGAATTGCAACCTGTGTCCAGGAATTGCTGAACAGATAGATTCTAAGAACTGACTCATATCTTCGGGCAAGGAATACACCAAGAGAAGCTGCATCTGGTTGTTTCTATATGACTCCAACACAGCTCTTCCAATAAGGCAACTAAAACAATCAAATTATTTTGGTACCCATTTTACCAAACAGTTTCATTGTAAAGCAGATAAATAAATATCCTCAAGTTTCAAAATGCCAATTCAAAATATTAGTTTACTTTTCCTTTATTTTTGACCTAGATGCTTAATAACAGTACCATTTTTATCTCCCTTAAGAGACTAAGGCCAATTGCTGAGTTAGTTCAACATGTAGTAAAATCAGTCACAAAAAATGAGTGTTGATGAAGAGAAACAGAAAAAAAAATTAGGGATCAAACCTACACTGAGTTGGTTTAAACACAACAAATCAAGTCCCCCACATAATAAAAGAATCTGACTTTCTATGAGATGTTTACCAAATGCTTTTTCCATAATTTTGTTACCAAATTTTGGAAAATAGGGAGTACCACATAGTTCTTTAGGAGAAAAGCTAATAGATTTAATATTACAATAGCTCCTTCTGAATGATAAAACAATTTAATCAAAAAGAAAAAGTGTAGGTCTTCTCTGGTGGCTCACTGGAAAAGAATCTGCCTGGCAATGCAGGAGACGGGTTCAATCCCTGATCCAGGAGGATCCTGCATGCTGTGGAGTGACTAAGCCTGTGTACCACGACTACTGATCCTGTGCTCTAGAGTCTGGGAGCCACAACTACTGAAACCCTCACACACTAGAGCCCTACTCCACAACAAGAGAAGCCTTTGCAATGAGAAGCCCATGCACTGCAACTAAATAAAAGCCTCTGCTCATCAAAACTAAAGAAAAGTCCACACAGCAATGATGATCCAGCACAGCCTTAAATAAATAAATAAATAATAAAATAATTTGTCAGAAAAACAAAACAAAACAAAAAACCCAGAAAGAAAATGTGTGATGGAAAAGCAGTATAAGAGAAAATGTCCATAAGTAAAATTCCTTTATTCAACAAGCATTGGTTGAATGCCTTGAAATTGATTACAAGCCAACAGACCCAGTGATGTGTAGGGTGGAGAGCTGGCTAAAGCAAGAGTTGCCCGGTCCTTCCCTCTGGGGATTCTCAGCCTAATAGTGGTGAGAGCAGTGTGGAACTAACTGTAATACAAGGTGTCTGAGGAGTGAGACAGATGAAACACAGTGGGAGCTCAGGGAAGGAAGAGGGCAATTCCAGCAGGGGAGATATTTGAAATCACATAGTGAGTATCCAGAGTTGACACACCATAAAAGGCAGCCAACCTCCTGGAGATGCTACTCTCTCTGATGTAGGATGATCAGGTTATGCTTGTGGTCTAAATGGAGAATTTGCAAGAGAACCAGGTCTGAGAAAGATCTCCAAGGTCACATGTGAGCTAGGTTTAAACAATAACAGGACATAAAACTGAAGAGGTCGGGAAGGCTTTGCTCATTTACAGTCTTAAAGATCATGTGAATGTATTGATGTTGGAATTTGACCCTGTGGGGTTTAAGCGTTGAAGTGACCTGGTCCTATTGCACTTGAGAAAGATGACTCTGGCTACAGTGTAGAAAAAGGATTGGAGGGGAAGGGAGCAGGAGAAAAGGCCGGGAAATCACTGAATTTGTTTTTCAGTTAAAGATGATGAGGGTAGTGGTACTGAAGCTGGAGAAGGTGAAATTTATTTGACAGTAGAAGTGGAACAATAATGATAGATCTTAGAGATATTATCAGATAGAATTGACTGAAAATGGCAAATGATTGGGTTTGGGCCTGTAGGAAAAACAAAGTCAGAATTACCCCTTAGATTTTAGCTTGGCTGACCATGTAAGTAGCAGCATTTTATTAAGATATAAAACACTGAAGGGACAAATTTCAATGGAAGTGGTGACAGGCATTGGAAAATGGGAAAAGGAAAGTAGGAAAGTGATCAAGTTCCAGGAGAACAGGAATCACTTTACTTTTCATCACTGTAGCCCCAGCACCTGGCTCAACAAATACCGGAATGAATAAATGAAACAAATACTTGTATTTGAAGTACCACTGAAGATATTTGAATCTGTGAACTCTACTGCAGAATATAAAAGAAAATCCATTTCACACACTGACTTATTACTTACTGAGTACCTACTATCTGCCAGATAGAATTCTGGGTACTGGGGATATATCAGTGAGCAAAAGCATAGTGGACCTGTATTCATGAATTTATATTCTATTGTAGTCAGACATGACAGACAATATTATATGTTTTCAGTTTGTGGTAAATACTCTGAACAAAAATAAATCAGCATGATCAAGTGGCTTGGAGGAGTCTCTCTTAGAAGGTGTTATTTGAACAGGGAACTGCTTGAAATGGAGTGAGAAATGTGACTACCTGGGAGGCGAGGGGAGAGTATTGCAGGCAGAGGGAATAAATAACAGGTGAAGGAATACTAAGGCAGGAGCATGAATATCATGTTCATATTCAGAGACTAGCAAAGAGGCACCTCTGACTTGAGGAGAGTGAGCAAGAGGGGAAAGGGTATAAGATGAGTTTGGGGAAACCAAGGACTGGATTTGAAGAACTTTAAAAGCTCATGTAAGGATTTTGGCTTTTCTCTGAGTAATAGGAGCTTCATCCGATGGCTTTTAGCAGAGAAGTGATGTGATCTGACATGTTTTTAGAGAGTAACTCTCTTGTGTAGAGAATAGTCTGTAGCAAGGCAGAAGGAAGAAGCCAGCTGACTGGCTAGGAGAATCTTGAAGTCATCTAAGCAAGAGAGCATGATTGCTAGCTCCAAAGTGAATGCAACGGAGATGGTATGGTAAGAATGATATGGCTGGGTTCAGCCTTTGTTCCATTTTAATGTGATTTCTGTTTATTTTTTGAAGGCAAATGTGGTAGGATTGACTTCAATATTGGTTATCAGGTGTTGGATTTTTTTTTAAAAAAGGCAAAGCTGACTCCAAAGCTTTTGTTTAAACAACTCAACAATGACAATAGCAACATTAACATTTACTGAAATGGTTTAGCCTGTAGGAGAAACAGGTTTGGGACTGGAGTATCAGTAGTTTGGACTTCCCTGGTGGCTCAGACTGGTAAAGAATCTGCCTGCAATGCAGGAGATCCTGGGTTGGGAAGATCCCCTAGAGGAGGGCATGGCAACCCACTCCAGTACTCTTACCTAGAGAATCCCCATAAACAGAGGAGCCTGGCAGGCTACAGTCCATGGGGTTGCAGAGTCAGACACAACTGAGCCACTAAACAAACAATACATCAGTAGTACTGGATGTGTTATATTTTGATTGAAATACATATTAGTGCAGATGTAAAGTTGGCTGTTAAGTATGCAAATCTATAGCTCAGGTAAGAATTCTAGGCAGCAGATAAAAATCTGGGAGTTATCAGTTTATACATGGTATTTATAGCTTTGGGACAAGATAGGACCACCTAGGAAATGAGTATAAACAGAGAAAAAATTAGATCTGAGACTAATCCCTGGGATATTCCAATGTTTAGTTGTCAGCACAAGGGGGACGATCTAAGCAAAGAACCAGAGATGTCAGTAATGTAGGCAAATAAATGAGAAATAGTGGTATCCAGAATCAATTGACCCACTATTTTACAAAGGAAAATAACTTTTCAGATGTTGTGGACAGGTCAGGTAAGGGAAAGACTGAACATTGATCTTTATATTTGGCAACTAGGAAGTCACTTGTGATCTTGACAACGACTATTTAGTGGAGTGGAGTGGTGTAGTTTGGATGAAAACAGGATTATAGTGAGTTGAAGAGCAAATGGGAAGAGAGAAAGTGGAGACAGTAAGGGGTAATGAATATTTCAAAGAGTATTGATGGAAATCAGAGGATAGAAATGAGAATGCTTGGTCAGAAAGATACTGAGGTGGGGATTGCAAATCCTGTAGAGTCTTACCCGCCAGAATTAGTACTTTGGGTTTTACTCTTACAGAGATGGGGGGCATCATCCTAGAACCTAAATATGTACAGATCTTCGAGTAAAGGGAAAATCAACATAGGAGACTGAGAAGTCATTAATGAGGTATGAAGGAAAACCAAGAGAGTATACAGAAGCCAAACAGGAGAGGATGGTGGTCAGCTATATCAAATGCTACTTTGAAGTCAAGTAGAATGAAGTCAGTCTACTGGGCTTGGAAAAATGTAAAATGTTGCTTTCCTTGCTAGAGATGTTTCCCTTGCTTCAGCAGAGTAGAGGCGATAATATAGTGTTACAGTGGGTTCAGGAAAGTCGAGACAATCCAAGAGTAACAGTCATTAGACCCATTGATCTAGGAACCAGGAGATGGGCTCCAGTAATATACAAAAGGAGGAAATGTGTGTGTGTGTGTGTGTGTGTGTGTGTGTGTGTGTATCAACCATAAAATGCATAATAGTACCTTTAAAAATTGCCAGCAGGGATTGAAGATTTGAAGATTTAAACACTGGGCTTTGAGGAACTAAGAATGCTCACCACTGAAAAAAATCTGGGAAAAAAAAAAAAAAGACCTGAATGAATGGTGAGCTTGATTCTAACTTTATAAAGGTATACAATTGGTGATTAAAGCCTGGAATGCAGTGACTGAATTTGAAAACTAAGTGGAATTAGATCATAATGACTTCAGAGCTAAAAATAGTGCACAATTGCAATGATTAAATCTTCTCTTTTCCCTGGTACAATTATCTCCCCATTTCTCTTTGGTTTTGGAACCCTCCTTGATATTTATTGAAGCCATTATTTATAAATGTACTTTACTATGAGTTTTTTCCTATTAATCTCTTTTGAAATCTGCTACCACAAATGAGATTTCAACACACCTTAGAAACCAGTGTGTGTGTTAATATACGCTCAGCCATGTCTGACTCTTTGAGACTCCATGGACTGTAGCCCACCAGGCTCCTCTGTCCATGGGATGTACCAGGAAAGAATACTGGATTGGGTTGCCATATTCTCCTCCAGGGATCTTCCTGACCCAGATGTAGAATTGGTGTCCCCTGAGTTTCCTGCACTGATGGGAGGATTCTTTACCCTTGAGCCACCTAGGAAGCCTAGTACTGATGTAGAAATATTGAAGAGGAAGTAATCCTAGGATTATGATAAGAATGTTTCTAGGCAAGTCTTAAAGAGAATTGTTCGGTTAATGTGGAGCTCCCCAGAAGGTAAATTAGAACTGGAGGATTTTAACAGTATACTTCAACTGTGACAGACTAATATGCTCGGGGCTGGCTTGTCAAGGGGAAGTTAATTTTTGAGAACACTGATCAAAGCAACCATGTACAAAGTGACTGGATAAATATGGAATATTCCTGCTTTCGAGTCTCTCCCAATTTTCCACCCCGTCCCCACTCCCACCACCCACCCTGATAAATTCCAGACTCTAGCCATTCTGTTAACATGTTTACTTCTGATTAAAATTTAACTACCTTTTATTGAACAAATTACACTGATTCAAGTATTTGGTGAAGCTAAAGTAATAGCTTATGTTGAGTGGAATGCACACCTGAAGTAATTTACCACCATCGAATGCCCACAGCAAACCTCTGTGGTAGGTGCTATTCTTCTCCCATTTTACAAATGAGTAAATAGAAGAAAGGAGAAGGCAATGGCACCCCACTCCAGTACTCTTGCTGGAAAATCCTATGGACGGAGGAGCCTGGTAGGCTGCAGTCCATGGGGTCACTAAGAGTCGGACACGACTGAACGACTTCACTTTCACTTTTCGCTTTCATACACTGGAGAAGGAAATGGCAACCCATTCCAGTGTTCTTGCCTGGAGAATCCCAGGGACAGGGGAGCCTGGTGGGCTGCCGTCTATGGGGTCGCACAGAGTCGGACACGACTGAAGTGACTTAGCAGCAGCAGCAGCAAATAGAAGAAAAATAATTGGAAATAACCTGCCCAACATCACACACATAGGTAACAGTGGAAGTGGTTCCAGAATCTATGCCCTTAACCACTAAGGTCTACTGCTGTCCTGGGTCTAGCATACCTTATTTGACTTAATATTTTTATCTTCATTTTATTGAAGAAGAAACTGAGGTTCAGAGCAAAGGATCAGTAAGTTGTTCAAGGTCACACATGTGGAATATGGAAAGAATTTCCCTGCCAAGCCTACTATTCTTTCCACATTTATAAAATACTTGATATGTTTAGAGCTTACTTTTTCCTTAACTCACTAACTGTCAAAATGTGCTCCTTGGTCTATTTCAAAAGGCATTGTTAAAATAAAAGTTTCATTAGCAAACACATTTGGCGAATGCTGGGTTAAACAAAGCTACTGAAGCATCCTTTCCACAGGTTTTTTCAATGCCTTTGATATGCTAATATGCCTTTTGAAGCTTTGGGGGTTGGGTATTTAGCAACTTAACCACATACTTTGTTTTTCTGGGAGCAACTTACCAGCAAGAGCATAGAATACACTTAGATTAACCACCTAACTACATTCCTGAGCACATACATAGTCCTATTACCTTAATTAAATGGAAAGACAATCAGGTTTTATAGTCAGATGTGGTCCACTGGAGAAAGGAATGGCAAACTACTTCAGTATTCTTGCCTTGAGAACCCCATGAACAGTATGAAAAGGCAAAAAGATAGGACACTGAAAGATGAACTCCCCAGGTCGGTAGGTGCCCAATATGCTACTGGAGTCAGTGGAGAAATAACTCCAGAAAGATTGAAGGGATGGAGCCAAAGCAAAAACAATACCCAACTGTGGATGTGACTGGTGATAGAAGCAAAGTCCAATGCTGTAAAGAGCAAGATTACATGCTGCTGCTGCTAAGTCGCTTCAGTCGTGTCCAACACTGTGTGACCCCATAGACGGCAGCCCACTAGGCTCCTCTGTCCCTGGGATTCTCCAGGCAAGAATACTAGAGTGGTTTGCCATTTTCTTCCCCAGTGCATGAAAGTTAAAAGTGAAAGTAAAGTCACTCAATCGTGCCTGACTCTTAGCGACCCCATGGACTGCAGCCTACCAGGCTCCTCCATCCATGGGATTTGCCAGGCAAGAATACTGGAGTGGGGTGCCATTGCCTTCTCTGATATTAGTAACATTTACCATACAATATAACCCGAGACTTATTACTCACTTGACAATACTCCCATGTTATTCTGTATACAAAATGAACCTAATTAGTGTAATATCTCTCTTTAGGATGTTTCAGGGACCCTCTGAAGCATCCCAAAGTTAGTAGAAACCTTATTCATTAGAATGATTTAGGAAGCTTTGTCAACAAATATCAAAAAGGTTAGAACGCTCAGTCAGATGGGATTATAGGTCATTGTGAAACAATACTATTCACTTAGCCAAGGTAACAATAAGGGATTTCAGAACAGATCATTTAAGAGATAAAGAAACTTAAATCTATCATCAAAGGCAGTTCAATATCTGAGGAAAAGGTATCCTCTTAACAGAGAGAGAAGCTAAATTCAAATGTTTGTACCAGCTTACTTTACTTAACAGGTAAACTTAATTAGCTTTATTTTAAACTTAGTCCTGAAATGAAGTGAAGTTGCTCAGTCGTGTCCGACTCTTTGCGACCCCATGGACTGTAGCCTACAAGGCTCCTCTGTCCATAGAATTTTCCAGGCAAGAGTACAGGAGTGGGTTGCCAGCAAGATTGCATAGGAACCTGGAATGTTAGGTTCATCAATCAAGGCAAATTGGAAGGGTCTAACAGGAGATGGCAAGAGTGAATGTCGACATTCTAGCAATCAGCAAACTAAAATGGACTGGAATGGGTGAATTTAACTCAGATGGCCATTATATCTACTACTGTGGGCAGGAATCCCAAAGAAGAAATGGAGTAGCCGTCATGGTCAACAAAAGAGTCCAAAATGCAGTACTTGGATGCAATCTCAAAAACAACAGAATGATCTCTGTTTGTTTCCAAGGCAAACCATTCAATATCAGGGTAATCCAAGTCTATGCCCCAGTCAGTAATGATGAAGAAACTGAATGGTTCTATGAAGACCTACAAGACCTTTTAGAACTAACACCCCATAAAGATGTTCTTTTCATTATAGGAAACTGGAATGCAAAAGTAGGAAGTCAAGAAACACCTGGAATAACAGGCAAATTTGGCCTTGGAATACAAAATGAAGCAGGGCAAAGGCTAATAGAGTTTGCCAAGAGAATACACTCGTCATAGCACACACCCTCTTCCAACAACACAAAAGAAAACTCTACACAGGGACATCACCAGATGGTCAACACTGAAATCAGATTGATTATATTCTTTGCAGGCAAAGATGGAAAAACTCTATACAGTCACCAAAAACAAGACCAGGAGCTGACTGTGGCTCAGATCATGCAATCCTTATTGCCAAAGTAAGTAAGTAAGTAAAGTCACTCAGTCGTGTCCGACTCTTTGTGACCCCATGGACTGCAGCCCACCAGGCTCCTCAGTCCATGGGATTCTCCAAGCAAGAATACTGGAGTGGGTTGCCATTTCCTTCTCCAGGGGATCTTCCCGACCCAGGGATCGAACCCGGGTCTCCCGCATTGGAGGCAGATGCTTTAACCTCTGAGCCACCAGGGAAGTCCCCTTATTGCCAAATTCAGACTTAAATTGAAGAACGTGGGGAAAACCACTAGACCATTCAGGTATGCTGCTGCTGCGCTAAGTCATTTCACTCATGTCTGACTCTCTGCGACCCCATAGACGGCAGCCCACCAGGCTCCCCCGTCCCAGGACTCTCCAGGCAAGAACATTGGAATGGGTTGCCATTTCCTTCTCCAGTGTATGAAAGCGAAAAGTGAATGTGAAGTCGTTCAGTTGTGTCCGACTCTTAGTGACTGCATGGACTGCAGCTTACCAGGTGCCTCTTTCCATGGGATTTTCCAGGCAAGAGTACTGGAGTTGGTGGCCAAGGCCTTCTCCAATTCAAGTATGACCTAAATCAAATCCCTTAAGATTATACAGTGGAAGTGAGAAATAGATTTAAGGGACTAGATCTGATAGACAGAGTGCCTGATGAACTATTGATGGAGGTTCATGACATTGTACAGGAGACAGGGATTAAGATGATCCCCAAGAAAAAGAAATGCAAAAAAGTAAAATGGCTGTCTGAGTAAGACTTAGAAATAGCTGTGAAAGGAAGAGAAGTGAAAGGCAAAGGAGAAAAGGAAAGATATACCCATTTGAATGCAGAGTTCCAAAGAATAGCAAGGAGAGATAAGAAAGCCTTCCTCAGTGATCAATGCAAAGAAATAGAGGAAAAGAACAGAATGGGAAAGACAAGAGATCTCTTCAGGAAAATTAGAGATGAAAAGGGAACATTTCATGCAAAGATAGGCTCAATAAAGGACAGAAATCGTAGAGACCTAACAGAAGCAGAAGATATTAAGAACAGGTGGCAAGAATACACAGAAGAACTGTACAAAAAAAATCTTCATGACCAGGATAATCACGATGGTGTGATCACTCACCTAGAGCCAGGCATCCTGGAATGTGAAGTCAAGTGGGCCTTAGAAAGCATCACTACGAACAAAGCTAGTGGAGGTGATGGAATTCCAGTGGAGCTATTTCAAATCCTGAAAGATGATGCTGTGAAAGTGCTGCACTCAATATGCCAGCAAATTTGGAAAACTCAGCAGTGGCCACAGGACTGGAGAAGATCAGTTTTCATTCCAATCCCAAGGGACACTGCCAAAGAATGCTCAAACTACTACCACACAATTGCACTCATCTCACATGCTAGTAAAGTAATGCCAAAATTCTCCAAGCCAGGCTTCAGCAATGTGTGAACCATGAATTTCCAGATGTTCAAGCTGGTTTTAGAAAAGGCAGAGGAACCAGAGATTAAATTGCCAACATCCACTGGGTCATGGAAAAAGCAAGAGAGTTCCAGAAAAACATCTCTTTCTGCTTTATTGACTATGCCAAAGCCTTTGACAGTGTGGATCACCATAAACAGTGGAAAATTCTGGAAGAGGTAGGAATACCATACCACCTGACTTACCTCTTGAGAAACCTGTATGCAGATCAGGAAGCAACAGTTAGAACTTTACGTGGAACAACAGACTGGTTCCAAATAACAACAGGAGTACGCAAGGCTGTATATTGTCACCCTGCTTATTTAAATATATGGAGAATACATCATGAGAAATGCTGGACTGGAAGAAGCACAAGCTGGAATCAAGATTGCCGGGAGAAATATCAATAACCTCAGATATGCAGATGACACCACCCTTATGGCATGGCTGTATATTGTCACCCTGCTTATTTAAATATATGGAGAATACATCATGAGAAATGCTGGACTGGAAGAAGCACAAGCTGGAATCAAGATTGCCGGGAGAAATATCAATAACCTCAGATATGCAGATGACAACCACCCTTATGGCAGAAAGTGAAGAAGAACTAGAGAGCCTCCTTATGAAAGTGAAAGAGGAGAGTGAAAAAGCTGGCTTAAAGCTTAGCATTCAGAAAACGAAGATCATGGCATCCGGTCCCATCACTTCATGGGAAATAGATGGGGAAACAGTGGAAACAATGGCTGACTTATTTTTCTGGGCTCCCAAATCACTGCAGATGGTGATTGCAGCCATGAAATTAAAAGACTCTTACTCCTTGGAAGGAAAGTTATGACCAACCTAGACAACATGTTAAAAAGCAGAGACATTACTTTGTCAACAAAGGTCCATCTAGTCAAGGCTATGGTTTTTCCAGTGGTCATGTATGGATGTGAGGGTTGGACTGTGAAGAAGGCTGAGTGCCGAAGAATTGATGCTTTTGAAGTGTGGTCTTGGAGAAGACTCTTGAGAGTCCCTTGGACTACAAGGAGATCCAACCAGTTTATCCTAAAGGAGATCAGTCCTGGGTTTTCATTGGAAGGACTGATGTTGAAGCTGAAACTCCAATACTTTGGCCACCTAAGGCGAAGAGCTGACTCATTTGAAAAGACCCTGTTGCTGGGAATGATGGAGGGCAAGAGGAGGAGACAACAGAGGATGAGATGGTTGGATGGCATCACCAACTCAATGGACATGAGTTTGGGTTAACTGTAGGAGTTTTTGATGGAGACAGGGAGGCCTGGTGTGCTGAAGTTCATGGGGTCACAAAGAGTCAGACACCACTGAGTGAAATGAACTGAACTGAAGAGACATTCTCTTCCTCGTGGTCAAAATGCAGGATATAGCCTTTTTGCCATAATACCAGCTTCAAATTCCATTTCTTATATGTTATTTCAAAGAGGTCCAGTCATGTCCAATAGATTGTTTTTTTGTTTGTTTGTTTTTTGTTTTGTTTTGTTTTGTTTTTCCATTTTCAGTGATGTTTTTCAGATTTGGTCCCAAAGTTCTAAGTCTTTGCAGGCATTCCATGGCTTACACACTAATAGCCATCTTCAAGGGTGCTGCGAGTAATTTGTGATATCATTTTGTGGTTTCTGTTCTTGTAAGGCTGAGCGAGTATACTTTCTTCTGAAGTGTCTCTGAAGTTGGGTGAATTACATTAATAGTAACCAAGATAAGAAATAGAAATATTTAAAGCATAGGAGGATAGGAATCTAATAACTGTTTATTCATTTTCATCACATCTTAGCTCCAATGAGACCACATGTAAAATGTTATCTGTTTCAATGATGACATGAAAATGATTATAATGATGTGCTCAGTCACTCTCTCATGTCCAACTCCTTGCAACCCCATGGACTAGCCCTCTAAGCTCCTCTGTCCATGGATTTTCCAGGCAAGAATACTAGAATGGGCTGCCATTTCCTCCTCCAGGGAATATTTCTGACCCAGGGATTGAACCATGTCTCTTGTGTCTCCTGCATTGGCAGGCTGATTCTTTACTACTATGCCACCTGGGAAGACCACCAGAAATGATTCCATGTCCCCATTATGACATAAAATGTAGAAATGATATTTTGGAATAGCACTAACCTTGGAGAACCTACAGGAAGGTGCAACCTCCCCCCAAATTATAAATACATGTAAGAATGTATTATGTGCCAGGAAAGTATGAGCTGAAATGCAAATGCTTTTTTCCCCCTCAGGGGGAAGTCATTAAGAATAAAAGCCAATAGTCAGGTTATTGTGACTTGGTGCCAAATTTTATGGTTGTTAGAGAAAAAGGCAGAACCTCTTTT
Organism: Aepyceros melampus; assembly: GCA_006408695.1. Taxonomy (NCBI): domain Eukaryota; kingdom Metazoa; phylum Chordata; class Mammalia; order Artiodactyla; family Bovidae; genus Aepyceros; species Aepyceros melampus. The sequence goes on along the minus strand of SJXQ01010892.1, from coordinate 176,380 downwards.
TTGTTAAAAAAAGACCAGCTGGAATACCCTGAACAAAGTCCAGATAGAGTGGATAAGCCTTAGATCTAGAAAAGAGGAAAAGGAAAAATACACATGTATATACACACACTGATCTTACAACTAGGTTCCCTAGCTTGTCATTAAATCAGGAAATCATAGAACATAAGAACTAGAAGAGATCATTCAGCTATCTGAGTATCAACCCCATCTATGATAGTTCCCACAAGGGTTATCAAATGTTTGCATGACAGAGCTAATGAGATATTCTGTTTCATTGCTATAGAACTTATTCTGGTCATCTGGGAGGCCTTGTATTATGACGAAAAGAAAGATTTTGGAAGCAGAATGGACTAGGTTCAACTCTGACTCCTCTACTCACAGCTGTTTCAGCCAGTATGGGCTGAGTTATGCCACAGTAAGAAATAAACCAAACTCCCAGTGATAAATGGAAATTTATACAACAGAACACCTATAGCTTAGACCAAAAATATAGAATAAAGATGTGTGTGTGTGCTAAGCTGCTTCAGTAGTGTCTGACTTTTTGTTATGCTATGTACTGTAGTTGACCAGGCTCCTCTGTCGTGGGATTCTCCAGGCAAGAATACTGGAGTAGGTTGCCATGCCCTCCTCCTGGGGATCTTCCCAACCCAGTGATCGAACCCATATCTCTTATGTCTCCTGCATTGACAGGCAGGTTCTTGACCAGTAGTGCCACCTGGGAAGCCCATAGAATAAGGAGATCTATATCTAGATATCTCAGCCCACTCTTGGGTCTTCATGGCCAGTGAGAAAGATGTATTTCTTACTCATTTTCAGGGAACTTCTGCTTCATCTTGACATGTTTTCATTATTACCACTACAGGAGGAAGAGGATATGGTAAATCATACAGAGACTTTTTAAAATTCCACTCAGTAGTTACACACCCATTCTTCAGCTTCAAATAAGATTGGGAAGTACAATCATACCCTTTGTCTAGAAGAAGAAGAAATGGAATATTTTCAAATGGCCTTAATCACTACCAGTGGCATCCCTGGTAGCTCAGCTACACCATCCATAGCACCTTGGGAAGATTTACCCCTTATGGTCCTTTATCTTCATCTGTAAAATGGGTCAACAATACCTATTTTTGCAGATTTGCTGTGAATATTAAATTACATAACATACATAAAATGCCTAGGACATCTGTAGCCTAATAGGTGCTCAAGCATAATAGTTTCCTTGTATCCATTAGATGTTTCTTCATTTTTCAAGCATGGTAAACAACAAGCTTAATATGTTCTCCACAGACAGGCTTTTGAATATTTAAAGACAATATTCTTACCTGCACACTATTCTTTTCCTCTCCAAGCTAAACACTCCCAGTTCCTTCAATAATTCCTCATATGGCACATGTTTCAGTACTTCACTATCTTGATTCCTCCCCTTTGAGCTTCTCCCAGTTTGTCTCTCATGTTTTGTCTGACTCTTTCTGACGCCATGGACTGTAGCCTATCAGGCTCCTCTGTCCATGGGATTCTCCAGGCAAGAATACTGGAGTAGGTTGCCATTTCCTTCTCCAGGAGACCTTCCTGACCCAGGGATTGAACCCAGGTCTCCCACATTGCAAGCAGACACTTTACCATCTGAGCCACCAGGGAAGCCCATTCCTCTTAAAGTGACAGTCAAATCTGAGCACAGTGTCTCTATAACTAGCCTATTTCCGGATACATGCTTCCCTTCATGTAGTAAGAACATTTTGAGGTCACATCACACTTGTAAAATCAAAGGATATGCTGGCTAGGAAGAATTAGAAAACAAGTAAACCAGTGGTCCCTAAGTATATACCTGGGACCCAACAATATCTGAGTCACCTCTAGGGTTTTTCATAAAGATACAGTCACAAGCTTTACTCCCATAGTTTCCAAGGTCTTGGGTAGAAATTTCAAAACTGATGTGTGGAGAAGTTTGAGAACTCTTCTGGAGCAACCCCACAGGCTTTCTCAACTTTATATCTTAGGAACTTCCAAATGTTTACATATGGACCAGAGATTTCAGAACACCTGGAACACTTGTTTAAAACTGTTTCTAGAGCCTTCTTCTAAAATTTAGAATCATAATTTCTGGTAGTTGGGCCCAAAAGTTTGTGTTTATAACAAATACCTTAGTTGAGTCTGATGTGAAGCTAGTTCTCGGAACCTGTGATCCAGGTCAACCTTTCAACCAACGCATGAATAATCAATCATCCTGCCAAGAAATTTCACGAAAATGTCACCTTGAGCTCAATTAAAAACTTTCACAGTGTAGACCACTTACAGATTAATTAGGCCAAGAACGTAAGATGAGGATGTATATACATAGCATCCTTCTCTTGGGTCTTCATGGCCAGTAACAGAATCGTGGAATCATAAATACTTAGAGTTAAAAATAACTTGAAGTTCCAATTAGTCAGGATTTCCCAAGGTATGTTCCATGGCACATGAGATCTTTAGAAAAGGAAACTGTAAGTTAAATTAGGTTGGGAAACACAGAACACTCTGTCACATGCTTTGGAGTGTTAAAATGCACTTTAGCACAATCAACACTCTGATAAGTACCTAGTTAATAAACTCATTTACCTTTAATAAAACCAAACATTTTCCAAAACTATTTATGCACAGAAACTTAAAAAATTTTACCCATTAGCCCTAAGAATCAATATTCTGTGGAACAATTTTGGAAAAAAGTGATCTAGGACGTTGTTCGTCTAATATATGAATGCCTTAATATTCTGTCAAGAACTCACTAAAATTTGTTGTTCAGTTGCTCAGTTGTGTCTGACTGTTTATGACCACATGGACTGCAGCACACCAGACTTCCCTGTCGTTCACCATCTCCTGAAGCTTGCTCAAACTCATGTCCATTGAGCTGGTGATGCCATCCAATCATCTCATCCTCTGTCATCCACTTCTCCTCCTGCCTTCAATCTTCCCCAGCATTAGGACTTTTCCAATGAGTCAGCTCTTCTCATCAAGTGGCCAAAGTATTGGAGCTTCTGCTTCAGCATCAGTCCTTCTGATGAATATTCAGGACTGATTTCCTTTAGGATTGACTGCTTTAATCTTCTTGCAGTCCAAGGGATGCTCAAGAATCTTCTCCAACACCACAGTTCAAAAGCATCCTTTCTTTGGTCAGCTTTCTTTATAGTCCAACTCTCACATCCATACATGACTACTGGAAAAACCATAGCTTTAGCTAATATGGACCTTTGTCGGCAAAGTGGTGTTTCTGCTTTTTAATATGCTGTTAGGTTTGTCATAGTTTTTCTTCCAAGGAGCAAGCATCTTTTAATTTCATGGCTGCAGTCACCATCTGCAGTGACTTTGGAGCCCCCTAGAAATAAAGTCTGTCACTGTTTCCATTGTTTCCCCATCTATTTGCCATGAAGTGATGGGACTGGATGCCATGATCTTCATTTTTTGAATGTTGGGTTTTAAGTTAACTTTCCCATTCTCCTCTTTCACCTTCATCAAGAGGATCTTTAATTCCTCTTCATTTTCTGCAATAAGGGTGGTGTCATCTGTATATCTGAAGTTATTGATATTTCTCCCTGCAATCTTTATTCCAGCTTGTGCTTCATCCAGCCCAGGATTTTGCATGATGTACTTTGCATATAAATAAAATAAACCTCAGTAAAATTAGAGGTTAATAAGTCCATTTCTGACAGTTTTAATTGTTCACACATGGATCGATATATTCTTTTCTGTTTCTTCTATAACCTGTGTTCAGACCATGTGTTTTAAATCTATAGAGAATATAAGATAGTGAAGTGCACATGAACTTTACTGGCAGATGTCCTAGTTTTGAATCTTGACTCTATAATAAACAGCTAATTATTTGACCCTGGGCACTATTTACATTTCCTGAACATCATTTTTCTCATATACAAAATAATACTCATCTTACAAAGTGCTGTGAGAAATAAATTAGATAGTGCATGTAAAAAGCTTAGTACAGTGCCTGAAACAGAGTAAGCACTCAAATAAGAGCAGTATTTATTTCACTCACAGATGAAAATGCAAAAGGCTTGGTTTCAATACAGAAGGCAGGAAATTCTGTCTTGTTCTCACCCCTAGTCACCTCACCCCATATACAAATCTTTCCTCAGTGCTTTCCTTCATGATTTGTCTGACATCTATAGATTAATATCAGTCTGAAATTAGCATTCTGCTAAATTTTATTTTAGTAAAAAAACAATTCTCTTGACCTCATTATTTCCTAACATGTTATTTTCAGTATACCAAATGGAATACAATGAGAGTATGTTAACTCTCAAGGATACCTGATAGATGAAGAAACAACAATGCAAAATAAACTTTGTGGAACTAGTTGGGTGGTGCTGAAGATGTTATTATGAGAACTAAAGGACCTCTGTGAAAAAGACTTTCTTTGGAAATATTTAGTTGTAACTCCAGTGGGATTACCTACTCCTTAACACTCTACATATTTATAGGAAAGTCAAGGTAATAGGACACTCCACATGCTAAAACATATGGCTGCTTTATGGTGAAGCAATGAGTGTGGTAGGGAGACAATTACAGTTGTAAAAGCAAAGATGAAAAGTGGTATTATTTAAAAAGCAGTGCAGCTGCTTCCATTTTTTAAAAAAAGTGTTAAATTCCAGCTCTGTCATTACCTAGTTCTAACATTATGTTTTAGAGTCATTCGAATTCTCTGAGACTTTGGTTTCTTCCTCTGTAAAATGGGTAACACACAACGATTGGCTTGGTTGTTTTTTCATTTTGTTTTAATTTGAAGTCAAAATTCTGGGAACTTCTAAACAATGGAATTGATATAAGATAAATTTTAAAAATGATAATCAGTTTTAAAAGTCATTCAATTGTCAGCAACATGAACAGGCAGTTAATACAAAAAGAAGTATAAATAGCTTATGAAGACAGGAAAAGATGCTTAGCTTTAATCATATTTAAAGATATGCAAATTAAAACAGTAATAAGATACTATTTTTCCCATATTGGGGTGGTAAATACATAAAACAAAATTAATAGTTCACAAAGTTTTTGTGGGTGTCAGTAACTGGCACTCTATAACATTGATGGAGAATGAGTTGGTATAACTTACTGCAAATCAAGTAAGCATTACAGAGCAACATTTTAAGGGCATATCCCCTTTAACCCAGCAATTTCTCTTCTCAGAAAGTATCCTAACAGCATGTTCACATGTGTGTGCAAATGTAGTATGTGCAAGGATCTTCCTTGCAGTAATGATTATAAGAGGAAAAACTTGAAAACAACTTCAATATTCATTAGTAGGAAGCTGGTTATATAAAATTGGTTCAAAGTAATAAGACTATTAAAAAGAATGACAATAGATAGGCAGGTTGTCCATGGGTCAAGATCCTCTATATACTTTATATGTGAAGGTATAAACTAACTCCCGTAAAAAGATCACTTACTGAGCAACAGCTGTTGAACCTTTATTTACTAATTCACCTAGTCTTTACATCAAATCATATGAAATAGGCTCTGTTATCATCCCAATGTAATAGATTAGGAACTGGATATATACAGAATATTAAGGGATATAGCCAAGTTAAAAAAAAAAAATTGATGTGTGACAGAACCCAGATGTAAACCCAGGTTGTTTGTCTTCCAAGACTGCACTATATCAACTGCTATGTTTTTTCTGCCTTTTCCTATGTAGAGGCCTCTGTATTCTTCCATTGGAAGAAGACACAAAATAAAATATGTACATATGCCTGCATATGGGGCTTCCCCAGTGGCTCAGTGCTAAAGAATCTGCCTGCAATGCAGGAGGCAAAGGAGATGCCTTTGTGATCCCTGGGTGGGGAAGATCCCCTGGAGGATGAAATGGCTACCCAATCCAGTATTCTTGCCTGGCACATCCATGGACAGAGGAGCTTGGCAGGTTACAGTCCATGGGTTCGCAAAGAGTCGGACACAACTGAAGCAACTTAGCACACAGCACATGCAGCATGCCTGGAAATGACTTTAATAAAAAGTCCTGGAAAGATATCCAAGAAAGTGTTAGCAGCAGTTGACTATAGGAGATGGGACTGAGGCTCCAGGTGGGAGGAAGGTTTGCTCTAGGGCATATGTATCTAGTGCCTGAGTTTGTTAGTTTGTCTTTTGTCTTTACCTTTTGCCTGAGTTACTTTATACTGAGTGATAATTACAAAAGCAATTCGCTTTTTAGGATAAAAATAAAAGAAATGAATACAGTAGAGGTGGATGAGTAGATTCAAGGGATTAGATCGGGTAGACAGAGTGCCTGAAGAATTATGGACAGAAGTTTGTAACATGGTACAGGAGGTAGTGACCAAAACCATCCCCAAAAAAAGAAATGCAAAAAGGCAAAGTGGTAGTCTGAGTAGGTTTTACACACAGCTAAGGATAAAAGAGAAGCAAAAGGCAAGGGAGAATGCAACTGAATACAGAGTTCCAGAGGACAGTAAGGAAAGATAAGAAGTCCTTAGTGAACAATGCAAAGAAAGAGAGGAAAGCAATAGAACTGGGGAAGACTAGAGATCTTCTCAAGAAAATCAGAGATACCAAGGTAACATTTCATGCAAAGATAGACACAATAAAGGACAGAAATGGCAAGAAACTAGTCAAAGCTGTGATTTTTACAGTAGTCATGTACAGATGTGAGAGTTGGACCATACAGAAGGCAGGTAATTTAGTTGCTAAGTTGTGTCTGACTTTTGCGACCCCATGAACTCTAGCCTGCCAGGCTCCTCTGTCCGTGGGATTCTCCAGGCAAGAATTTGGGAGTAGGTTGCCATTTCCTTCTCAACAGAAGGCAGAGCACCAAAGAATTGATGCTTTTGAACTGTGGTGCTGGAGAAGACTCTTCAGAGCCCTTTGGACTACAAGGAGATCAAACCAGTCAATTCTAAAGGAAATCAACCCTGAATATTTATTGGAAGGATTGATGCTGAAGCTCAGCTTGATGCAAAGAACTGACTCATTGGCAAAGACCCTGATGCTGGGAAAGATTGAGGGCAAGAGAAGAAGAGGGTGACAGAGGATGAGATGGTTGGATAGTATCACTGACTCAAAGGGTAGGAGTTTGAGCAAACTCAGGGGGATAGTGAAGGACAGGGAAGACTGATGTGCTGCAGTCCATGGGACTGCAAAGGGTCAGACACAACTTAGCAAATGAACAAAACGAACCTTCATTCAACAGACTGGGAAACTGAAACAGCTAGAAGGAAAGGGAACCACTGATTTCAAGGATCTAATTAATAGATAAATAAGACCAACAATTCCTTGTCTGCTTGCTTGAATTTTCTTTCAGCTTTCTCATCCCTTTTATCCCTTACCCTAAGAGACTCGATCAGTCAGAGATATAAAGAGACTTCAGTTTCACTGTCAATCATTTAGAAAAAAATTTAAACAGTGCATGTTTTTGAATTTAAAAAAACACTTTGTTCAAAATTTCATCATAATACTAGCAAACAGAATTCAACAGCATATTAAAAGAATCATCTACACCATGATCCAGAGGGAGGAATTAAAAAATGGCTCATCATATGAAAATCAATTAATGCGATACACCACATTAACCAAATGAAGGATAAAAATCACATAATTATCTCAATAGATGCAGAAAAATCTTTTCATAAAATTAAACACATTTTCATGGTAAATCTGTCAATAAACTAGGAGTAGAAGGGAATCACCTCAACATAATGAGGCCATATACAACAAGCATACCACTAACATCATACTGAACAATGAGAAGCTGAAAAGTTTTCTTCTGAGATCAGGAACAAGGTAAGGATGCTCACTCTTAACACTGCCACTTCTATTTAACACAGTATTGAAAGTCCTAGTCAGAGCAATTAGGCACTCCAAAGACATAAAAGGTATTGAGTTAAGAAAAGAGAGAAGGAAAATTCTTTGTTTGCACATGACATGATTTTATATATGAGAACCTCTGAAGATTCCACCAAAAATAAAACTTTTAGAACTAATAAATTCAGTAAAGTTTCAGGACACAAAATCAACAAAAATGGGTAGTGTTTCCGTACAATGACAATGAATTCTCTGAAGAGGAAATTAGGAAAACAATCGCATTTGCAATACCATCAAAAAGAATAAAATACTTAGGAATAAATTTAACTTAGGAGGTAAAAGTCTTGTACACTGAACATTACAAAACCATGATGAAAGAAACTAAAGACACTAACAATGGGAAGACCTCCCTTATTCATGCATTGGAAGACTTAATATGGTTAAAATGCCCATATCATCCATCCAAAGTGATCTATGGATTCAATCCCATCCCTATCAAAATACCAATGACATCTTTTTTTTTTTACAGAAATAAGAAATACAATTCTAAAATTCATATGGCACCCACAAAGGACCCAGATAGCTGAAATAATCTTGAGAAAGACTAAGCTGGAAACATCACATTTCCTTACCTCAAAATATATAGAAAGCTACAATAATTAAGACAATATAGCTGGCATAAAGTCAAAGGGATTGACGGAGCTGCCTAGAGAACTCAGAAATAAATCTATGCATATGGGATCAACTGATCTTTGACAAGGGCACCAAGACTAGTGTTGGAAAAACTAGACATTTATGTGCAAAGGAAGGAAACTGAGCCCTTATCTTAAATCATAAACAAAAAATCAACTTAAAATAGATTAAACACTTAAAGCTAAGACTGGAATCTATAAAACTCCTAGAAGTAAACGTAGGGAAAAACCTCATGACTTTGGTGTTGACAATTATTTCATGACTATAAGGCCACAAGCACAGGCAATGAAAGCAAAACTAAACAAATGGGACTGCATCAAACTAAAAAGTCTTTGCAAACCAAAAGTTGCTATCAATTAAAATGCACCCTAACAAATGAGAGAAAATATGTGCAAACCATGTATCTGATAAGAGGTTAATTTCCAAAATATACAAGAAACTCCTGCAATTCAATAGCAATAATAATAACACAATTTAAAAGGGACTAGAATAGACATTTCTCCAAAGACATACAAATGTCCAATAAGTATACAAAAGGATTCTCAGTGTCACTAATCATGAGGGAAATACAAATCACAGTTACAGTGAGATAAAACCTCACACTTATTAGGATGGTTATTACTTAAAAAACCTAAGACAACATGTGTTGGTGAACTTGTAGACAAATTGGAACCTTTGTTCACAGTTGGTAAGAATGTGTAATGCTGTAATTGCTGTGGAAAACAGCATGGAGTTGCCTCCAAAAAATTAAAACTGGAGCTACCATGTGATCCAGTAGTCCTACTTCTGAGTATTTATTCAAAAGAATTTCAATCAGGATCTCAAAGAGATATTTACACTCCCATATTCATTAGAGCATTATTCACAAGAGCCAAGAAGTGGATAAAACCTCAATGTCTGTGAAAAATAAATGGATAAAGAAAGTGTGGTGTATACATACAATGGAATAGTATTCAATCTTAACAAAAGAAAGAAATCTGGTCACATGCTGTAACATGGATGAACCTTGAGGACATTATGCTGAGTGAAATAAGCCAGTCACAGAAAGATGAATATTGCTTGATTCCTCTCTTAAGTTGTATCTAAGATAGTGAAACTCAAAAAGCAAAGAGGAGATTGGAGGTTGTCAAGGGCTGGGGGGGAAATAGGGAGCTGCTATTCAACAGATAAAAAATTTCAGTTATGCAAGATAAGTGACTTCTAGAAATCTGCTGGGCAACATAGAGACCATAGTTTAAAATACTGTATTGTATGCTGAAACAGCGTTGAGAGTAAATCTCTTATTGCAATAAACATTTTAAAAATTCATCATCATAATTTAAAAATAATTTGTTCTGGGAGCAAGAGGATGTTGTGACCTGCCAAGTTGCAAATATCATAGGAGGCCCAGTCTGTACAGTTGAGATCTAATGTGGAATATTGAAACTAGGAGTCCCTGTGGTAATCACGGTCGTTTTAATCATAACACATGAGCTTTAATAGTGCTTAGTGATATTAAGCTTCACAGCTTAATAATCACAGTTAAGCAAATGTTTGGTATCATCATATTCATAATATTAAGATGTAAATTGATTCTCAAAAATAAGACACAAAGTTTTCTAACACCCACCTCCCCAAATGTAAGAATATTGAGAGAGGTCATACAAAGGAATTTATTTGTTCATAGTAGGGCTATGGGTAAGCTTCCCAGGTGGCATTAGTGGTAAAGAATCTGCCTGCCAATGCAGGAGACAGAGGAGACACAAGTTCAATCCCTGGGTCAAGAAGATCCCCTGGAGGAGGAAATGGCAATCCACTCCAGGATTCTTGCCTGGGAATTCCTATGAACAGAGGAGCCAGGTGGGCTACGGTCCATGAGATCACAAAGAGTTAGACAGGACTGAGAATGAATGCTTGAAACAATAATCTAGAACCTGGTGGCTCAGACGTAAAGAATCTGCTTGCCAATTCAGGAGACAAAGGAGACCAGGTTTCGACCCCTGAGTTGGGAAGATCCCCTGGAGAAGGGAATGACTACTCACTCCAGTATTCTTGCCTGGAGAATCCCATGGACAGAAGAGCCTGGTGGTTTACAGTCCATGGGGTCACAAAGAGTAGGACTAAACTGAGTGACTGAACTTGAGGGCTATAGCTAACTTATAGTTTAGTTCAGTTGATCAGTCCTGTCCAACTCTTTGAAACCCCATGAATCCCAGCACGCCAGGCCTCCCTGTCCATCAACAACTCCCAGAGTTCACTCAGACTCACACCCATCGAGTCAGTGATGCCATCCAGCCATCTCATCCTCTGTCGTCCCCTTCTCCTCCTGCCCCCAGTCCCTCCCAGTATCAGAGTCTTTTCCAAAGAGTCAACTCTTCCCATGAGGTGGCCAGAGTACTGGAGTTTCAACTTTAGCATCATTCCTTCCAAAGAAATCCCAGGGCTGATCTCCTTCAGAATGGATTGGTTGGATCTCCTTGCAGTCCAAGGGACTTTCAAGAGTCTTCTCCAACATCACAGTTCAAAAGCATCAATTCTTCGGTGCTCAGTCTTCTTCACAGACCAACTCTCACATCCGGATAAAGGACAGAAATGGTATGGACCTAACAGAAGCAGAAGATATTAAAAAAAGGTGGCAAGAATACACAGACGAACTGTATAAAAATGATCTTCACGACCAAGATAATCACGATGGTGTGATCACTCAGCCAGAGCCAGACATCCTGGAATGTGAAGTCAAGTGGGCCTTAAAAGCATCACTACGAACAAAGCTAGTGGAGGTGATGGAATTCCAGTGGAGCTATTTCAAATCCTGAAAGATGATGCTGTGAAAGTGCTGCACTCAATATGCCAGCAAATTTGGAAAACTCAGCAGTGGCCACAGGACTGGAAAAGGTCAGTTTTCATTCCAATCCCAAAGAAAGGCAATGCCAAAGAATGCTTAAACTACCGCACAATTGCACTCATCTCACATTCTAGTAAAGTAATGCTCAAAATTCTTACTCAATATGCCAGCAAATTTGGAAAACTCAGCAGTGGCCACAGGACTGGAAAAGGTCAGTTTTCATTCCAATCCCAAAGAAAGGCAATGCCAAAGAATGCTTAAACTACCGCACAATTGCACTCATCTCACATTCTAGTAAAGTAATGCTCAAAATTCTCCTAGCCAAGCTTCAACAATACGTGAACCGTGAACTCCCTGATGTTCAAGCTGGTTTTAGAAAAGGCAGAGGAACCAGAGGTCCAATTGCCAGCATCTGCTGGATCATGGAAAAAGCAAGATAGTTCCATAAAAACATCTATTTCTGCTTTATTGACTATGCCAAAACCTTTGACTGTGTGGATCACAATAAACTGTGGAAAATTCTGAAAGAGATGGGAATACCAGACCACCTGACCTGCCTCTTGAGAAATCTGTATGCAGGTCAGGAAGCAACAGTTAGAACTGGACATGGAACAACAGACTGGTTCCAAATAGGAAAAGGAGTACGTCAAGGCTGTATATTGTCACCCTGCTTGTTTAACTTCTATGCAGAGTACATCATGAGAAATGCTGGACTGGAAGAAACACAAGCTGGAGTCAAGATTGTCAGGAGAAATATCAATAACCTCAGATATGCAGATGACCCCACCCTTCTGGCAGAAAGTGAGGAGAAACTAAAAAGCCTCTTGATGAAAGTGAAAGAGGAGAGTGAAAAAGTTGGCTTAAAGCTCAACATTCAGAAAATGAAGATCATAGCATCCGGTCCCATCACTCCTTGGGAAATAGATGGGGAAACAGTGGAAACAGTGTCAGACTTTATTTTGGGGGGCTGCAAAATCACTGCAGATGGTGACTGCAGCCATGAAATTAAAAGACACTTACTCCTCGGAAGGAAAGTTATGACCAACCTAGATAGCATATTCAAAAGCAGAGACATTACTTTGCTGACTAAGGTCCGTCTAGTCAAGGCTACTCAATAAGTGCTAACCTGTGCCCTTATTTGATGGCATTTATCTGGTAGGCCAGGAAGGAGACTAGCTAAGTCAAGGAATTGTTTTGTCTGCAGGAAAGCAAGCAACCAGTTTGGCTTCTAGTGTCTCTCTCTTTATAGAATCCTTGGTTCCAGAACCATGTAGCCTCTGCAAAGTATCCCAATATAACAGATTTCTCTGAAATTGCTGATATTTTTTTCCCATCTCAAACTACCAGTGCTAATAGTTTATTTTGTGCAGGTATGGAAATTTGCCAAGAAGTTATTAGCTTCTTTGCTATGCTTAGCTTCTATGCTATTGCTATTTCTAGTTGGGCAGTTTAGTATATTTAATCACCTTTGTCTTTTAGCAGCATTACTATGGAGAGACAGCAAGAAGTGGGTGGGGGATGGGGGGAGGTACATCACCAGATGAAGAAAATCATTAGCCACACTTGACTTTTGAAGTGTTATATGATTGTCTTCTAGACACATAAAGATATCTCCTTTGGTAGATGTCAGCTGCTCCAGGGATAGACAGACTGCATGTGTGCAATGAAAGTGACAGTGAAAGTCACTCAGTCATGTCTGACTCTTTGTGACCCCAGGGACTATACAGTCCATAGAATTCTCCAGGCCAGAATACTGGAGTGGGTAGCCTTGCCCTTCTCCAGGGGATCTTCCCAACCCAGGGATCGAATCCAGGTCTCCCACATTGCAGGTGGATTCTTTACCAGCTGAGCCACAAGGGACGCCCCAAAGCATCTGTCCAATAGTGAAAGCTAAAAGAGAACCCAAACAGGCAATAGGCGCTGAATGTAGTAGACCACAAAGAAGAGTCGGAAGTGTGTGCTTTGTTTTGTTTTGTTTTTTAGTGAATTTATATGGAAGTTGAGGACAGAAGTAGGAAAAGTGAGAGGAGAAAAAAAATCCAGTTTCACTTTGCAAATAAAAACATAACATAGGAAAGGTCCTCTTTTAAAATTTGTATTCAACTTTTCTATAATGATGAGTCCTTTGACTTTGCTTAATTCAGCTCATTTATAGTCAATCACTTTCCAAGTTAATTTTGCCCCCTTTTTCTGTCCTTTCCCGTCTTAGGAAACACTGAATTCAGTGCCCTGTGAAATGTCTCAATTTTTGCCGCTAAGTGAATAAAAATATTTAATGCTGGAAAATGCTCTGAGGTTTCTGATTTCTGTCTGATCCAAAAAGTTTGCAGTCCTCTTGAGGGCTGCTATGTAGGAGTTCATCATTACAACAAAATAATTTTGGTTAGCAAACCTAACCATACGAAGAAATAAGAAGGAAGGACAATCATGGCTGACCATGACATGACAAATGGTGGAAAGTAGTTAAAATCTTTTCATTGAAAATTTAGGGACTCTTTTTAAATTTGATTTTCATTTTTTAAAATGGAAATTTAGTATTAGTTCCAGGTGTACAGCATTGTGATTCAGTGTTCTCACAGATTATACTCTAATAAAAATTATTACAAGATAATGGCTATAATCCCCTGTGTACATGACATATCCATGTTGCTTATCTATTTTATACATAGTAGTTTGGATCTCTTAATTCCAAACCCCTAATTTGCCTCTCCTCTCTTTCTTCTCCTCTTTGGTAACCACTGGTTTGTTTTCTGCCTGTGAAAACACAGAAAAAGAAAAACAAAACAAAACAAAACAAAAAAAAAAAACCGGGAACTCATCATTTTGTATCTGTGAATGTTTTTGTTTTCTATACACATTCATTTGGATAATGCTTTAGATTCCACATATAACTGGTCTCATATAGTATTTGTCTCTCTCTTATTTATTTCACCAAGCATGCTATTCATTAAGTCCATCCATGTTGATGCAAATGGAAGAATTTCATTCTTTTTTTTTTATGGCTGAGTAATATGCCATCATTTATATATACCACATCTTCTTTAGCCATTGATTTTTGATGGACACTTTGGTTGCTTCCCTATTTTGGCTATTGTAAACAGGGCTGCTATGAACATTGGGATTCATGTATCTTTTCAAATTAGTGTTTCTGTTTTGGATACATACACAGGAGTGGATTTGCTGAGTCATACAGTAGTTCTATTTTTAGTTTTTTGAGGAAACTCAGTGCTGTTTTCCATAGTGGCTGCACCAATTTATGTTCCCACCAACAGTGTATAAGGGTTCTCATTTCTCCACATCTTCACCAACATTTGTTATTTGTAGTCTTTTTGATAATAGCCATTCTGACAAGTGTAAGTGATATCTCAATGTTGTTTTGATTTGCATTTCTGTGATAATTGGCAATGCTGAGCATCTTTTCATGTTCCTGTTAGCCATCTTGATGTCTTCTTTGAAAAAATATCTGTTGATGTCTTCTGCCCATTTTTTGATTGGATTGTTTTGTTTTTGATATTGAGTTGGATGAACTGTTTATATAGTTTGGATACTAACCCCTTATCAGTCATATCATCTGCAAGTATTTTCCCATTTCATAGGCTGTCTTTTCATTTCAAGGATGGTTTTGTTTGCTGTGGGAAAGCTTTTAAATTCATTAGGTCCCATTTGTTTATTTTTTATTTTATTTATTTTGCCTTAGGAAAATGTGGAACCACAAAAGACCCCAGATTGTCAAAGCAATCTTGAGGAAAAAAAGCAAAGCCAAGGGTATCACACTTCTAGACATCAGAATAGTAATCAAATTAGCAATCTTTGCAAATTCACTTGACAAAAGGCATAGCAATTATTTTCCCAACCTCCATTCAAAAATAAGGAAAAAAAAGTAAATACAGGGTTTCAAAGGAGCGACAGCATGGAGCTACAACAGATGTATCAAAATCCCTCCTCTTGCTTGTTATTACAGTCTGAGATCCTAAAGCAGGCTGCCTCCTTAACCTCTCTTCACTCAAGACAGGGATTGCTGCCTTTCTCTGCTACATCTTGCTTGTAGTGTAGGGAATCTATAGATTCCCTTCTTCCCCAAATCTACTTCCCAAGGGACACGATCACCTTTATCTCTATGAATGGAAGCACCATGGGAGGAAGGATGGGATAGATGGTGAATCTTCCATAATGAGTGTTTTTTGTTTTGTTTTGTTTTGTTTTTTGCCAGTTTTATTTTAGTACAAGTGGAGGCTGAAATGGAAATTCAGCTCCAAATTAGAAAAGGATGCTTCTTCTCTTTACTCTGTTGATATTTGATCCATGATGTTCTAATTATTGAGACCCAAGGGCAACTGAGTAGACGACCCAGGCTACTGCTTTATTTACAAGATGCACAGGGCTGCGGTCCAAATATCAGCTCTGTTCACAGAAAGGGGACAGCTCACCAAGACCCTCCTTCCTCCTACAGATGAGCAGGCTCACACACAAAAGAAAATGAAAAGTGGCTCTTCCTTACAGAGAAAGAGGAAGCAAACAGGAAAGGGAAGCAAAGAAAGAAATGAAATGACACCCTCCCTATCGCCTGATACCAGGGGCTTAGGCAAACTGGAAAACATAAAGACCCCATGTAGAAATTGCTAGGTGGGTGCAGAGTGCTTTGAATGGAATAGTTGAGAGCTGTTTCTTTTTCTTTTTCTTTTTAAACTGCAATGCTCAATTCTTTCATCCCTGAGATGCCTGAGAAGAATTAGAACACAAATTCTGGCAACAAAAGCTTCATCTGAGTTTAGCAGAGTATACCCAATAAGAGAAGGAGCAGTGATGCACTGTGAGCCTAGCTTTCAAGGTTTAAAGAACAATAACCCCAAACTCCCTCAAGGGCTTTGCTGAGCTGAAAGGAAGTAGAAGCTCTTGCACTCGATTGAGAAAACACCATACCTTCAGTCCTTTCTAATTCAGATTGGAGATAAATAGACAGAAATACAGACCTATGCATGATTGAGTCTAATTCTGTGATTTAACTACAAAGTGAGATTTTGGCTTAAACAATGCCAAACTTCTGGGTTAAGGGAAACGTTGCTGGAATGAAGTATCTGAGCTGCAGGATCTTTGAAAGGAATAGGTCTTGTTCTCCTTTGTCTTTCTAAGCCTATACCTTAGTGCCTAGCCTATCATACTATTTGTTTAATCTTGTGTTCATTCAGCTAATATCTAACAATGCCTTTACTGATGAGGCTGGTGCTAGGTCTAGGGGCAGAAAGCTGACTTATACATGGTCATAGCCTTAAGAAAAGCAAAATCTAGTGGAGTATGTCAATTTTTTTTTAAGAACATCATTAGGGAGAGAATTTATTGAAAATAAGTATTGCTTGTAGAGGGAAACAGGTAACTTCAATAAAGAGGAAAGGCTTTGATCATGAGATCAGCAAATGTCTCGACGGTCAGGCATGAATAAACAAGGCTAGAAAGAACTGCGTGTCGGGAAGTGGGATGGATGACCAAGGGTGGCCAAGCAGGATGGAAGGTCAGAGAATGTTTTACTCTCAAGAGGATGTTTGAAAGAGGGGTTGTGTTCTGGCTCAGTATGTAAATAGGCTGAGGGTAGGTCAAAGTTCAGGGGCTTGGGGAAAAGAAGAGATACTGGTTTGTGTAAGACTTTAGAGCCCAATATAAGCCCGTTAGTTTTGGGGCAATTTGTTTTGTTTTTTCATTCGAGAGAAAAGGGGACCCATAAGGGTTTTGAAAATAGGATTGACATGATCTGGCTCACATTGCTTTAAAGGCTCAGAGTTCAGATTTTTTTTTTTAATTTATATGTGATTATCCTACCCCTAAAATTCTGTTTCAGATTCCAAGGCAGGGCATACCTCCTTAACCCTCATGGATCTAGACTATAACAGTTGTGTCCATGGTAGATTAGATTCTTGTTTAGCAAATAGTCACTCTCTCTCCTTCAACCTCCATGGGAGGAGTGTTTTCCCTGCCCCTTTGATGTTGGACTTGCCTGTGTACTTGCTTTGGTCAATGGCATGATACAAACAGGACTTTGGTATGTACCTGTGTGGTTGGGTTTGTTTTTTCCTCTTGTGCTTCTGAATTTGTTTTGAGAAGAGCTTTCGCTGGATGAGCAGCTAGTCCCAGAAGAATGAAAGACACATGAAAAAAGCAGAACTGAACCCACACTTTGGAACCAAGCCAGCCTAGATCACCCAACCCCTACACCTGCAGTCTACAGAAGGGCCTTCATAGCTGATCCACAGACCTGTAGCCTGAAGCAAAGCCACTGCAGTCAACTCGAGACGTATGCTGCTGAGTATCTGGGTAATTCTTTCATGCAGCAGAAACTGACCAATTTGTTAATTTTCTAATTATCTTTATAACACACTAATGATCTTCTTGCCCTCAAAATTCTCTTTCCAATACCCAGAGTATCGGACACATCTTCTTAAAATAAAATATCAGATTCTGTACACTCCTCCTCAAAAATCATCAATAGCTCCCCATTGGCTGCAGAATAAAAAACCAATATCTTAGCAGGAAATCCAAAGCCCTTCATAATTTGACTTTCAACTCCCTCTCTCAGACTTCATCTTGTCATACCGATGACTACACTTATGGAATCAATAAATATCTGTCCATCGCCTACTAGGTACCAGGTACTGTGCTCGGCATTGGGGATATAAGATGTACAGAATATGGATTTTTATTGGAGAGGCAGATAAGAAAACTTGCAGTTTGAAACAAGGTACGAGTGTTGGTACAGGAGTCAGCACAGGGTACCTTGGGGACATCTAGCAGAGGCTTCCTGGGGGAGGTGGGGTGTAAAATGAGATCTAAGATGAGAATAGAAGTCAACCCAGCAAAGAGAGGAGACAAAGGAAGGTTTAGGCAGAAGGAAGCTGCTGCATGCTCAAAGGCCTGAGGACAGGAGAGCATAGCACATTCACATAACTGCAGCCATTTTGTTCAACTTCCCAGGTGGCACTAGTGGTAAAGAACACACCAGTCAATGCAGGAGACAGAAGAGACGTGGGTTCATTCCCTGGGTCGGGAAGATCCCCTTGAGGAGGGCATGGCCACCCACTCTAGTATTCTTGCCTGGAGAGTCCCATGGTCAGAGGAACCTGGTGGGCTTCGGTCCATAGTGTCACAAAGAGTCAGACATGACTGAAGTGACTGAGCATGCACACATGCCACAAAGAATATCAAGGGAGAGAGGGTGACAAGAGTGGGAGGTTAGAGCACAAAGCACAGGCCCTGCCCTGCTGGGTGTGTAGACTGTGCGCCATAAAGAATATCCACTTTGGAGGAACCAGGTAGCAGAGTCAAATCTGGGGTCTATCTCTGCAATTCCTGGGTTGTTTTCCAGCCCTGGTATTGACTCATGTGTAAACTTAAGCAAGTTTTTAAAATCTCCCTTTGTCTCTATGTCTCCATATGTGAACTTTGGACCATAGTATTGCCTACAACATAAATTTGTTATAAGAATTCATTTAGATGGCACACGCTAAATGCTTAGCACAGTGACTGGCATGTAATAAGCACTCAATACATAAGTATGACTTTCAGCTATTTGTATCTTATCCTAAGGGCAATGGGAAGTCATTGAAGAGATTTGTGTGACTGAAACATTAAGATGATGGAGGCTGATTTTGTGTGGAAAATGGATGTGAGGCTGTGGAGGCAGCTGGGGGTGGGCAATCAGCAACAAGGCTTCAGCAGAGATGCAGGGAAGTGGTAATGGCTAGAGGCCTGGACAGTATAGTGGCCATGGGTTATGAAGGACAGAACTTGGGGAGAAGCCCCAGACTTTGCTGGCATAGGGCGAAGGACAGGTTGGGACTCACAATGACACCTGGGTTTCTGGCTGCAGTAACCAGGTAGCTGAAAGGCTGGCCATCAGGATGGCAAAGGCAAGAACAACATTCTGTGCGGGGAGGATGATGAAATTAGTCTGATGCATACAGAGCTCCAGGGATCTGTGATTCTTCTAGGTGGAGATATGGGTAAGCAGGGAGAGAGATCCTAGCATCTGTTCTAGCCACACTGAACCACCCAGTGTCCTGGAAATGGCGAGCTTTCTCAGCCCTCTCTTCCTTTACATAAACTGTTCTCTCAGCCAGAACTTCACTCTCCACTGATCAAAATCCCACCCAGCTTTCAAAGGTAAGAGCAACGTGAGCATTGGTTTATGGTGCACACTGTCTTTACGTGAGAACACTAAAGACCTGAGAGTCTGCTCATTTGATCACTTTCACACCCACCTCCTCTGCTAGTTCACAGTCTCCATGATGGCTGGGACTCAGTCCAAGGCTTCTGCATCCTCCAGCCCCCAACCCAGGGAAGATACAGAGGAGACATTCAGTGGATGTGCATTACCTACAATTTAAAAAAATCCACTTTATTAAGGACATGTGACTGTGGGGGGAGTGGTGGGCTTAGTATGGTCCTGGAGAATTTGCTCCAAGTCAAAGTCCATAGCCAACGAGTGAAGCTCCAAGATTTCCCTAGTTGTTCCTCATCCCTGATGGGCCAACATCACTGGCATGAGGCCTCTCAACAAGCAGTGGAGCTAACCTCCCATCACAGCTTACCCTGTTGCCCTCTGGCGCTGACTCTAGGTGCTCACTTTGACCTCCTGCCCTGGATATCATCCGGCCACCAGCTTTGCTAGTTCCATGCCTTTCATCTGGAATCCCAAGTGTTGCCTGCACTCATCTTTTGCTTCCACTGCACCCAGGGCTCCAGTCCTGATTCTTGTCTCATTTCTCAGGCCATCTCATCTGTAGTGTCTTCTATCAATGGATGGAGTCCCCCATGGAGCCAGATGTTCTGACATCTGGCTTGAAAGCAATTCAAGTGGGTCAGGTACCAAAAAAGTCTGGTGAGATAGAACTCATGTCTCTCAGCTGCCTGAGGCATGGCCAACCACTCCTTGCCTCTCTTATAGATGCTTATCTCTGTGTTCCCAGGACCCCACAGCCTCCTGGCTTTCTCCCTAGCTGTCTACTTCTGATTTCTCTCTCTCTCTCTCTCTCTTTTTTTCTTTCTGCAGGAGCTTTCTCTTCCAAATGATCACAACAGTAGAGATTATTAAAATGTTGTATAAATAAGAATAACCTGGGAAGCTTTAAAAAGCACATTCTGGGGCCCTGCCCACAGATCCTCAGGTGTGGAAGAAGCCCCAGCTTGTGGAGTGTAGAAGGTTCCTCAGGTGATTCTGAAATAGATGGTGCTTAGATAGAGCCTGCAATCCTTGCTGAGCCTTGTCTTCTTGTTCTGTGACCTTCCATGTCAGTAATGATGGGGCTCAATCCTGCTCTTGGCCTAAGGCACTCCCTTGCGCTCCTGCTGGACCCAGGCAGCCACCTAGCTGATGACTTGAAGACTTGGAGACATTTCAAATTTAACATGTTCAAGCTGGAATTCTTACCCTCCTGAAATGTCCCCTCCACAGCCCCTCTCCCTAGAAGTCCTCAGCTCAGTGAACTGCCTCTTCCTCAGCCCCTCACCTCGGACTTGCATGTCTGTCGGGAAGGCCTGCAGTCTACATTGAAAGCATTGCTCACAACCATCTACTTCCTTCATTTGGAACAGCTAAGAGCTCCTTCATTTTCTGTCAGTACTACTGCAAGTACTTCAATATTGTTTCCTCTGTCACACTCTGCCCCTCACCCCTTCTAGTTCAGCCTCAATAAAACAGTCAGTTCAGTTCAGTCACTCAGTTCTGTCAGACTCTTTGCAACACCATGAACTGCAGCATGCCAGGCCTCACTGTCCATCACCAACTGCTGGAGTTCATCAAACTCATGTCCATCGAGTCGGTGATGCCATCCAGCCATCTCATCCTTTGTCATCCCCTTCTCTTCCTGCCCCTATTCCTTCCTAGCATAGGGTCTTTTCCAATGAGTCAACTCTTCGCATGAGGTGGCCAAAGTATTGGAGTTTCAGCTTTAGCATCAGTCCTTCCAATGAACACTCTGGACTGATCTCCTTTAAGATGTACTGGTTGGACCTCCTTGCAGTCCAAAGGACTCTCAAGAGTCTTCTCCAACACCACAGTTCAAAAGCATCAATTCTTCGGCACTCAGCCTTCTTCACAGTCCAACTCTCACATCCATACATGACCACAGGAAAAACCATAGCCTTGACTAGATGGACCTTAGTCAGAAAAGTAATGTCTCTGCTTTTGAATATGCTATCTAGGTTGGTCATAACTTTCCTTCCAAGGAGTAAGCGTCTTTTAATTTCATGACTGCAATCACCATCTGCAGTGATTTGGGAGCCCCAAAAAATAGTCTGACACTGTTTCCACTGTTTCCCCATCTATTTCCCATGAAGTGTGCGCTCAGCCTTCTTCACAGTCCAACTCTCACATCCATACATGACCACAGGAAAAACCATAGCCTTGACTAGACGGACCTTAGTCGGCAAAGTAATGTCTCTGCTTTTGAATATACTATCTAGGTTGGTCATAACTTTTCTTCCAAGGAGTAAGCATCTTTTAATTTCATGGCTGCAGTCACCATCTGCAGTGATTTGGGAGCCCAAAAAAATAGTCTGACACTGTTTCCACTGTTTCCCCATCTATTTCCCATGAAGTGATGGGACCAGATGCCATGATCTTCGTTTTCTGAATGTTGAGCTTTAAGCCAACTTTTTCACTCTCCTCTTTCACTTTCAACAAGAGGCTTTTTAGCTCCTCTTCACTTTCTGCCATAAGGGTGGTGTCATAAACTCCTAATTTATCCCACAACCCACCCTTTCCCTTTTGGTAACCATAAGTTCATTTTATATGTCCGTGAGTCTGTTTCTGTTTTGTAAATAAGTTAGTTTGTATCATGTTTTAGATTCTACATACAGGTGATGTCGTGGTATCTGTCTTTCTCTTCCTGGTTTGCCTAGTTGAGGAGGGTAATCTCTAGCTCCATCCATGTTGCTGCAGGGGCATTGTTTCATTCTCTGTGGCTGAGTAAACTCCATTGTATATATGTGCCACATCCCCTTCATCCATTCATCTTTCAGTGGACACTGAGGTTGTTCCCATGTCTTGGCTGCTGTGAATGGTGTTGCTATGAACACAGGGGTGCATGCATCTTTTCAAATTAGTGTTTCTCTGGATGTATGCCCAGGGGTGGGATTGCTGGATCATATGGTAACTCTATTTTTAGTTTTTTAAGGAATCTCCATATTGTTCTCCATAGTGGTTGTACAAATTTACATTCTCATCAATAGTGTAGGAAGATTCCCTTTTCTTCTAAAGTGTGATCAATTTTTAGTTTTAGTCATATAAATTTCAAAATTTAATTTTGGAAGAATCCAAAGAGGTCATTATTCTGGGCTCAGCAGTTCTCCAGTAGAACTTTTTGTGATGATGCAAATGTTTGTTCTGTACCATCTGATACACGTGGCTAGTAAGCATTTGAAATGTGACAAATGTGACCAAGGAACTGAATTTTAAATTTATTCAATTTTAATTAATTAACAGTTAGATTTAAATAACCACATATGACTAGTACTGTATTGAACAACTCAGTTTTACCTTTACACAGACTTGGTTAAGTCTCAACTAATAATACAATAATTTTTTCTTTTGTAAGTGATTATTTTTTGCTGCAAAAAATAAAAATAGAATTACTGAGTCATGTGGAAATAAATATAGATTCCTCTACCTTAGATTACCTACTTTATCAAATGGAATAATTTAAAGGAGAAAAATCAGCATCTGAAATCTTCACATGTTGTAAATGGTATTTTTGGTGTATATGTATGTGTGTATGTATATATATATATGTAAATGGTATGTTTTGTGTACATATGTGTGTGTCCATATATATAAAAGCTCATCTCTGTTTCATGCTTATTTTATGTGTATTTGAGTATATGTGTGTACAACTGAAAAATCATAAATTACTCTTTTTGCATTTTTTACTTTGATAGCATGACTTTTAATGATGATGGCAACTATGTAGGTGTTCATTGTTAGAAGATGTATCTCTCTCCTTGGAAATCTATGACTGAGGTAGGGAGCGATGAACAATGCAAGACACAGGTTAACCCTTATACCTAGCTCTGCCTACTAAACAAGGAAAATAGAGGCTGTTCAACACATTTAAAACAAAAAAAGGAGAAAGTCGCCCTGCTTTTTGACTACCAAGTGATCCTAGCCAATGGCAATTTTGTGTTATGAACACAGAGGAAGCCTTCCTTCAGGGACCTTCCATGGGTTGTATCTGGTAGAAATGTAGAGTTCACAGCACAGTCTCTCTCTCTCTCTCTAATTTTCTTTAGGAAGAACCTTTCACATTATCATTCTCATGTTGGGGGTGGGGACCTACCAGTTATCACAGCTGAGTGTGGGGAGAGGGGAGGAGTGGTCTGGTTCAGCTCCCACAAAACATTTCCTAGGGACTTGTTGCTTGTGGTGAATACTATGTTCCTTGCAAAAGATTCAGAGAGAAGTAAAACAAAGCTCTCCTGTCTTGGTGCTATCTTGTCTTGGGTGCTCTCCCCCGAGGGAGGGAAAAGGGTGAGGCTGGCTGTGGATGGTCACATTTCTTCTCTAGGAGAGACAACAAAAACCAGGCAGCTTTCACCAGATAATTCAAGAAGGAGGATTTATTGTAGAAGGGGTGAGTTTTGAAGATATGGCAGGATGCAGACAAACCTTAAGAGAAAGTGCAAGTCAGGGGGACAGGGACTGGCAGCGTGTCTAACAGGCTTAGAAGACTGGGTGGGCTGCCTATTTTAGTGTAAATGATTAACAGAGTATCTATTATGTGTCAGACACTGTGGCCAGTACTAGGATTAAAGTGGCAAAGAAGTAGACACTGTTTGCATTTGGAGAGTATATATTTTATCAGGTAAGATATACCTCAAAGGAATAATTTACAAGTAATTTTTGTATTGCATCTGTTGCATAGTTATATGGTTTTTGTTTCCTTTTTCCCCTTCCTCATTCCACAACCCCTCCTCCATACAACCTGGAGGCTGACTCATATTGAGGCCAAGAAAACAGAGTATCTTTTGAAATTTGACTTGAGGAGGAGACAGATATTCTTTAGCATAATCAAGTGTAGGAGATACACTGAAAGTTGTATCTTGGCTGTATGAAGTTGATAATGGCTTTATGCTGAGATTCTAAAAGACTGATCTCAGGAAAAATTGTTTTCCCTTCTCTTCTGCACTCAGTGATGGAAAGCTCTGGAATGATGTGGCAATGAAACATTAAGGATCTGAATAAGGAGAGATCCAGTGACAGACTCTGTGGGTCTGGTTGAAGGAGATGAGTGTGAGGAGAAAAAGGGCATAAAGAGAATCAGAGGCTGTGGGAGGAGGGAGAGAGAAAAGGACCCTTGGCTGAGATACCTGCCTGCTTACATCTTGGATGGCTGTTTGGGAGTCCCATGCCTCTGTAGAACATGAGTATCTAGAGGAGCTGGGCATGGAACCATCTCTCAAGACAGTCCTCAATGATTCTAGTCCCCTGGTATTCAAGTCCTTGTGCAATTTCCTCCCACTTTGGAAAAGTCTGACTTATATAACCAATATGATATTGTAGAATTGATGGAATGTGTCTTTGTAGTCAAGGTTGTAAAACATATGTGACTTCTGCTCTGCTCCCTTGGACCACTCAATCTGGGAGAATCCAGCTGCCTGTTACGAGAACTCTCAAGCAGCTCTACTGGAGAGGTCCATAGATAAGGCCTTTTGAGTGAGAAATCTTAGAGGTGGATCTTCTAGCCTCAGTCAAGCCTTCAGATAACTACAGCCTGGGCTAATATCTTGCTGCAACCTCATGAGACCTTGAGCTAGAACCACTGGTTGAGCTTTTGCTGAATATTTGACCCAAAGAAACTGTTAGTAATGCATCTGTGTTGTTTTAAATCACTATCCATTGGAGTAATGTATTATGTGACAATAGATAGCTAATACATAGGGAAAAAAATTAAATGGGATCCACTCCAAGTTTCCACTGCCCTGTGGGTTCTGTAGGAGGTGAATACACTGTTTTACTTTTTTTTTCTTTTTTCCTT
Source organism: Aepyceros melampus (assembly GCA_006408695.1). NCBI lineage: Eukaryota > Metazoa > Chordata > Mammalia > Artiodactyla > Bovidae > Aepyceros > Aepyceros melampus. The sequence goes on along the minus strand of SJXQ01010892.1, from coordinate 151,048 downwards.
TTTTTTGCCTTTTTATTTTTTAAATTAATTTTTATTTTTTAGTTTGTTTTGCTTTACAATACTGTATTCATTTTGCTATACATTGACATGAATCAGCCACGAGTGTACATGAACTCCCAATCCCCACCCCACCTCCCCCCTCCCGCCCCACACCTTCTCTCTGGATTATCCCCGTGCATCAGTCCCAAGCATCCTGCATCCTGCATCAAACCTAGACTGGCGATTCGTTTCACTTATGACATCATACATGTTACACTGCCACTCTGCCAACCCATCCCACCCTCTCCCTCTCCCACAGAGTCCAAAAGGCCGTTCTATACATCTGTGTCTCTTTTGCTGTCTTGCGTACAGGTTTATCATTACCATCATTCTAAATTCCATATATATGTGTAAGTATACTGTATTGGTGTTTTTCTTTCTGGCTTACTTCACTCTGTATAATCGGCTCCAGCGTCATCCACCTCATTAGAACTGATTCAAATGTATTCTTTTTAATAGCTGAGTAATACTCCATTGTGTATATGTACCACAGCTTTCTTATCCATTCATCTGCTGATGGACATCTAGGTTGCTTCCATGTCCTGGCTATTATAAACAGTGCCGCAATGAACATTGGGGTACACGTGTCTCTTTCAATTCTGGTTTCCTTGGTGTGTATGCCCAGCAGTGGGATCGCTGGATCATAAGGCAGTTCTATTTGCAATTTTTTAAGGAATCTCCACACTGTTCTCCATAGTGGCTGTACTAATTTGCATTCCCACCAACAGTGTAAGAGGGTTCCCTTTTCTCCACACCCTCTCCAGCATTTATTGCTTGTTGACTTTTGGATCGCAGCCATTCTGACTGGTGTGAAATGGTACCTCATTGTGGTTTTGATTTGCATTTCTCTGATAATGAGTGATGTTGAGCATCTTTTCATGTGTTTGTTAGCCATTCGTATGTCTTCTTTGGAGAAATGTCTATTTAGTTCTTTGGCCCATTTTTTGATTGGGTCATTTATTTTTCTGGAGTTGAGCTGCATAAGCTGCTTGTATATTTTTGAGATTAGTTGTTTGTCAGTTGCTTCATTTGTTATTATTTTCTCCCATTCAGAAGGCTGTCTTTTCACCTTGCTTATAGTTTCCTTTGTTGTGCAGAAGCTTTTAATTTTAATTAGATCCCATTTGTTTATTTTTGCTTTTATTTCCAGTATTCTAGGAGGTGGGTCATAGAGGATCCTGCTGTGATTTATGTCAGAGAGTGTTTTGCCTATGTTCTCCTCTAGGAGTTTTATAGTTTCTTGTCTTACATTTAGATCTTTAATCCATTTTGAGTTTATTTTTGTGTATGGTGTTAGAAAGTGATCTAGTTTCATTCTTTTACAAGTGGTTGACCAGTTTTCCCAGCACCACTTGTTAAAGAGATTGTCTTTAATCCACTGTATATTCTCGCCTCCTTTGTCGAAGATAAGGTGTCCATAGGTGTGTGGATTTATCTCTGGGCTTTCTATTTTGTTCCATTGATCTATATTTCTGTCTTTGTGCCAGTACCATAGTGTCTTGATGACTGTGGCTTTGTAGTAAAGCCTGAAGTCAGGCAGGTTGATTCCTCCAGTTCCATTCTTCTTTCTCAAGATGGTTTTGGCTATTCGAGGTTTTTTGTGTTTCCATACAAATTGTGAAATTATTTGTTCTAGCTCTGTGAAAAATACCGCTGGTATCTTGATAGGGATTGCATTGAATCTATAGACTGCTTTGGGTAGTATACTCATTTTCACTATATTGATTCTCTGATCCATGAACATGGTATATTTCTCCATCTATTAGTGTCCTCTTTGATTTCTTTCTTCAGTGATTTATAATTTTCTATATATAGGTCTTTAGTTTCTTTAGGTAGGTGTATTCCTAAGTATTTTATTCTTTTCGTTGCAATGGTGAATGGGATTGATTCCTTAATTTCTTTTTCTGCTTTCTCATTATTAGTGTATAGGAATGAGCTATTTGCTCTTTTGAATTCTCTGTGTCTGTTTGAGTAGCTCAAACCAAGCCTTTAGGACAATGTACTATACTCCCCAGGCTTCCCAGGTGGTGCTTAGTGGTTAAGAACCCTCCTGCCAACACAGGAGACATGTGTTCAATCCCTGGGCTGGGAAGATCCCCTGGAGGAGGGCATGGCAATGCCACTCCTGTATTCTTGCCTGGAGACTCTCATGGACAGAGGAGCCTGGCGGGCTACAGTTCATAGGGTTGCAAAGAGTCGGACACAGTTGAATCAATTTAGAAGTCACATGCTATTCTTCCCCATCCTTCATACAAAAGGTCTGATGTTCTGGTTACAGTTTTAAGTGCTGAAAGGAGAAATACAGGGGACAGTGAAGGAACATAGCTCATTGATACTGTTACTGCTTAAATGTAAGAATAATACAGATGTGAGAGACTGAGTAATCTGAATAAAACTTACTGTGTGTACCTGTCTTAAGAATCACCAGCTTGACATTTTCCTGTTGAAAGTATCTTGCTTTTTCTCTCCTCAGTACTATTAACATTTTCTTTTTTCTTTTTTTTAAAAAAAGTTTATTTAAATCCATTTCTCTTGTAATTTGGATCATATTTTTGCCTTCCTCCCCAAACAAATGTGTTGCTCTCTATTTTGATAATAGAATATTCTAAAGCACTCTATCTGTATTCTACAAGCTCATTTTAAAAGCCAAATCCTTAAAACTGGCATTCTTAGCAAATTAACAATGACATACCATAATAGATACTTTGTTATGTTTTCTGTTGTTTAATGTAACAGTTTGACCATTGCATAAAGGATATGTACCAGTGATTATCATTGGAATACCATCCTGAGTCACTTTTTAAGTGGAGAAAACTTATTAAAATTAATTGATTACAAAACCCCACTGTACTCAGCAAGGCAATCTCAAGCAGAATGACACCATGATCTCCCTTGCTCAAATGTTGCTATTTACATATTTAACGTCCTGAACCATTATGGAGATTTCAAAACTATTTAAGCATTAGCAAAAAGCAAGTGTGTGAACCTGATACATCTGCCTATTGCTTCTGTGTATTTGACTCCTTCTGTCTTTCGAGTGAGTGAGTGAAAGGCGCTCAGTTGTGTCTGACTCTTTGTGACCCCATGAACTATACAGTCCTTGGAATTCTCCAGGCAAGTTTAACTTTGTCATTAAACTCAGAGATATTCACTTGTTCAGCAAGATTATGTCAAGAAACGTCAGTTTCTGGCGCCCTCTTGTGGAGAAATGCTCCTGGTGTTAGTTTTCTTGGCAGCTCAGTTGCAGTTTGGGGAAATCTGAAAGAATGAGTCATTTTCCTGTTTATTTGTACAACATAATTTGAATTTCTGAAACAAATGTAACTCACTACTTGCTCAGCTATAAGACTGAGGAGTTAGGTAAATTTCTATGAAAGAAACATGAGACATTATTTAAAAATTCTGATAAAACATTCCTATTAAACTTTGTTAGATGGAATCATTTGTTCTCACTTGTACTGACAATGATTAATTGGCAAAATACCATTGCCTCAATTGGCTTCATGGAGGCTTCCATTCAGCATTTATCTGCTCAGGTTCAGGGTCAGGACTCACCATTGTCAGAAAGTGTGTCCCTGCGGACACAACTTCACAATCCACCCCAGTGCCCATCCTTCCCTGGGATCTGACAGAGGTCTCCCTTAGCCTTTTCTCCACTGACATGTTCCTTTTCTTCCTGAAGTCAGAAAAAATAATTCAGTGACCTTGAGCACATAAGTTGGAGTCTGAGTAACGGGTAAAGAGATATGCTTGTATGCCTAATAACACAAAGCGGGAATAAAATTGGGCTCTCAACCTGTAGATTTCTCCGATTCTATTTGTACCTGCCTCTGTGGACCCTCCAGATGTCTCCCAACGACTCCTGAGTGTTCCTCCAAATTCCCAGAAGAGCTCACAGTCCGTTCTCTCGGCCACCCGGCCGCCGCGTGCTTTCCTCTCATTCCCCTAGCTGCCGAGGATGCACAGGCCGTGTGGTGCTGCCTGTGGGTGTGGGTGTAGGCTGCTGATGAAAGTATGGTTCAGAGGATGCAGCCTCTGCCACGCCGAGGCCAGCTGGGGTCACTCAGCTGCACCCTGTGGCCGGAAACGTCCCGGACGCTGCTGGTGCGCTGGAGCGCCAAGCCGTGCCAAGGTTTCACTCCCTACTGGGATTTCTCAAGTCTGTTCTGGCTTCATCTCCCATCGGGGGAAAAAAGGTCTACCCTTGTTTTATGTCTTTCAGATTTCCCAGAGTCGTGCTGACCTCTGAGCCAGGCAGCTCTCTTGCGTTCCTGTTAAAGGCTCTGCACCTGTGGCTCCAGGTACCCCCTCGGAGGCAGGACCAGGAGGAAGAGGGGACCTCACCCGTTAAGGGGGACCGCACTTGTCGGCTGTTCCCCTTCTCACTCGCCACCCAGGGTATTTTTATCAGAAGAAACGGTGAGCTTCACTTCTCTTAGTTTGCCTAAAGACTCCCCCATCTCAAACAGATTCCTCCTAGCTCTGATTCCTCCGTTTGCAGAAATGCTCAGACACGTCTGCGTCTATGGTGTCCAGGAGGCTCTCTGCCTAATCACCAGTGATGATGAGGTGATGGCGGGGGGTGGCTGCCAGGTTAAGGCAGAAGAGATTATCTTTAGATGGCAGATTCTGGTGGAGCTCATGCTTCACAAATGTTCTAGCAGTTGTTCTTGAAGGGAGAATGCATGCCATGGAATTCAGAGGATAGCTTCAAAAGTTCGTGAGTATATTATGAGAGGAGAACATGAAACATGATGTTCTAGCTTTTTTTCTGTTTCATAACGTACTTCCAGCTGTAATGTGGATGCATTCCATTACACAGCAAAAATAACACAGAACTATTGTAAAGTTCCTGTTTACAAATATTAAGTTTACAAGAGACTCTTTGCGACCCCATGGACTGTAGCCTGCTAGGCTCCTCTGTCTGTGGGGATTCTTCAGGCAAGAATACTGGAGTGGGTTGTCATGCCCTCCTTCAGGGGATCTTCCCAACCCAGGAATCCCAACCTGCATTGCAGGTGGATTCTTTACCATCTTGAGCCACCAGGGAGGCCCACAAGAGACCGTAGAGTCAAATAAGTCAAATAAGCCTCTGTGAGTGAGGAGGTGTTTTCTGAAGGGAGTCTGCATTTCTCTGTTTCTTCTGTTTTTCTAGGTAATAATATCACAGGGCTCTAGCACTTCTTCAGCTCTGCTTCTAGCGTTTCATGGTGCGGCAACATAAACCCAGGTATTATTGGCATTTATAAATAGGTAGCCTGAAGACAAGATCGCTTAGTGGAGGCAGCCTGCTGAGTTTTGAATCCAGGTGCTCCACTAACCAGCAAATAACTTTGACAAGTCACACTGGCCCTCTAAACCTCAATTTCCTGATGCACGAAATGGGATAAATAATACTGACAGCACTTCCTCATAGGTTGCCAGACGTCACCAGGGTTATTAATAAAAGCTAGCACATGCAGAAAAGACCCGAGAAACTCTTGTCCTTACTAAAACAGAATAGTTTCTCACTAAACTGAGTTTTTATATGCCAATTATTCCTCAATAAAGCTGTTAATAAAAGTGAGGGAAGAAAATTTCAAGTAAAAATTGTCTTACTAAAACAAACGGCTAAGCTTGACTCCCCAGAATTCTGAGAGTTTTTTTCAAAGGAAGAGAAGGTTCTGGGAAAGATGGACGCAAGGGCTGGGCACGGCACTTTATGGAAGAAGGAGTGTCAGGGGAAAACGTGACTCGGGGTCAAAAAGTGTACTTTGTGATGAATTTGAATTACCACTTTATTGTATTTTATCTAGGTTAGCACAGTCCAAAGGTAGCATTAGCTTCACGTGCTGTTGAGTGCTTGAAATGTGGCTAATTTGAATTGAGATGTGTGTGAGTGTAAAATATTCACCAGAATTGAAGACTTAGTATAAAAACAAACAGAATAATTTATTTGAAAATTTAGAATATTGATAATGATAATATTTTGGTTATTTTTAAAGGAAATATATTGGAGAAGAAAATGGCAACCCACTCTAATTTTCTTGCCTGGAGAATCCCTTGGATAGAGGAGCCTGGCAGGCTACAGTCTATGAGGTTGCAAGAGTTGGACACGCCTGAGTGACTAAGCACACACACACACTTGTCTCTAAAAACCCAGTTCTAGAAGTCCATTTGGAGAAGGAAATGGCAACCCACTCCAGTATTCTTGCCTGGAGAATCCCATGGACAGAGGAACCTGGTGGGCTGCCGTCTACGGGGTCTCACAGAGTTGGACATGACTGAAGTGACTTAGCAGCAGCAAAGGAAATATATTATGAAAATTAATTCTGACTTCTGTTTTTAAAGTTTTTTTCTACTTGTGGTTGTTTAAAATTTTTTGAATTATATTTAGATTGGATTATATTTCTATAGGACAGAGCTATTATCCAGATCCACCTATGCCTTTATTTTTTGGTGACCCAGAGATATGCAGGAAGGATGTAACTTCTGGGAGAAATGATACTGAGGCAGGTTACATTTTAATGTCAAAATATTCCCATTAAATTTGTAAAATTTATATGTATCCAATGCTCAAAAGAGTAAGGAGTGGTTTCAAATATTATGGTTTCTAATTCAGATAGCATCAATGAGTATCTGTATGGTCTTGCACAAATGTCTGAATCTCAGCTTTTTACCTGCCCCTTGAACCATAGGAGTGATATCATTACCTACGTCTAGAATCTCAGATGTGCAAGAAATGTTTAGTTGCTCAGTTGTGTCCAACTCTTTTGTGACCTCATAGACTGTAGCCTCGCCCAGGCTCCTCTGTCCATGGAATTCTTCAGGCAGGGCTACTGGAATGGGTTTCCATGCTCCCTCCAGGGTATATTCCTGACACAGAGATCAAACACGTCCCCTGAATTTCCTGCTTTGGCAGATGAGTTCTTTATCACTGAGCCAGCAGGGGAAACCCATGCAAGAAATACACATTGACTTTTCCATAACTGATATTAATTTCTATTATGAATCCTCAATCCATCTATTGCGGAAACAGTCTTAGTCCTTTCAGGGTTCATGTTCCTCCATATACACAAAATACTCCCCCTTCCTCTAAGTTGTAACAAAGGTAAGGGAGTAGGAACATATGATAGCTGGGTTGTTCTCCCGCCTGTCTGGGGTTTAGTTATCAAGGCTGCTGTTTCTTTCTTATCCCAGTTGCAGGGCCTCTTCAGGTACCCTAGTTTTCTCTTCCATGCAGATTTACTGTAGGGTTAATGGGGAGCAGTCATCCAATTACAAAACCTACCTTCTAAGTGCACTACCTTCTAAGGAATAAACAAGATGATCCTTGTAAAGTGCTTGGTACAATGCCCAAATAAATTATGCACCTAGTAAAATAAATTATTATTCATTTAAAAAAATTTCTATTTATTTGGCTGTGCTGAGTCTTAGTTGTGGCACCCAGGGTCTTTATTACAGCAGGATGCGAGATCTTTTTTTTTTTTTTGTAGTTGTGGCATTTGAACTCTTAGTTGTGGCATGTGGGATCTGCTTCCCTGACCAGGGATTGAACCTGGGCCCCCTGCACTGGGACTGTGGAGTCCTAGCCACTGAGCCACCAGGTAAGTCCTGGTAATTATTATTCTTAATGTTATTGATGCTGTTCTTATTCTCAATCATTGCATGTTGGGTTTCCAGAGCTCTGGTTGCCAGAAAAGAGGTGGGTGAAGTTACCATTTTCTTTTGTTTATTTTTCAGTACTGAGAGTGAGGAGATAAACTGAATACACTGTGGGAAACAGGCAAAGCAAAACTTTGGTCTGCAATTATTCTGTATGCTGTTCAAGAGATTAGCAGCTAGTATTGGTGCTGGGAAGACATGTGCGGTTTTGTGGGTATGGACTAAAAACTGTAGATATTCTAAAGTTGAAGGGTGTCATTTAATGGTAGAAATAAATGTCATAAATATTTATTAAGCATCTTTGATACGTCAGTAATGTGGTAAGTGGTGTAGAGGATACAAAGACTGGAAAATCATAGCTATACATACATTTTTGAAGAATTTACAGCTGGAAAATGAAAAATACATACTGTTAAAAATGAGAGATAATAGTGGGTTGGAAGGCTGATAGTTTCTGTATGATTTCATATGACGATGATACTTTGGTGGGGATGTCAAAACTCAAGGTTAATGCTAAAACACTGAATAAAGAAACTCAATATATTAGTGAACTTTGAGCTTTTGTCAGAAACTTATTTTTTCTAACCAAACTCAAAAGAAGCTAATGGATAATTAGAATGTTGACATATTAATTTACAACGGGGAATATTCTTTTCAAGTGATGATAACGCTTGTGTAAAATTTAGTGATGGATGGCATCACCAACTTGATGCACGTGAGTTTGGGTGAACTCCGGGAGTAGGTGATGGACAGGGAGGCCTGGCGTGCTGTGATTCATGGGGTTGCAAAGAGTCGGACATGACTGAGCCACTGAACTGAACTGAATATTCATTTATTGATACATTCATTTTGGCATCTGGTTGGTACTAGATGACATTGAAGTTTTACTTTAAATATATGAAAGAATTCTTTCACATCAAAATTTTTATCTGCTACTTACATTTTTAAATGTGCAGATTGGGAAGAGTTGCCATGTTAAGATTTTAATAATTAAAATGTCACAGGTCAACATGAGGGAAGCCAGTGTTTTGCAAGAGGATGGTTTGAAAACCCCTGTTATAAATTTGAATGATTTATTATCTTGGTGCTTCTCTTCTGTGCACTTGCATTTATTAAGGGGTTAAGACTTGGTCTAATCTTTGATTGAGGTATTAGATTTGGATTAGGATAAAAGTAAGACATAAACTTGGAGAGTAAACGAAGTGAAGGAGAAAGATATGCAGACAGACCTTAACCAAGTGCAGAGGAGGATCAATTTACTAACAAGAGAATGTGTTTTTGGAGATTTGGGTTTGATAGGCTACATTACTTTACCACATCATATTAAACTGCCTAGTGGATACGAGTATGACATTTGTTGGAAAAATCTAAACAAAAAGACTCATAAATCTCTTAACAAGGATAATGGTCTATGTATCTTTTTTTTGTGCCAGTAAAATATTGTTTTGATTATTGTAGCTTCATAGTCTCAGAGAAGGCGATGGCACCCGACTCCAGTACTCTTGCCTGGAAAATCCCATGGATGGAGGAGGCTGGTAGGCTGCAGTCCATGGGGTCGCTAAGAGTTGGACACGACTGAGCGACTTCCCTTTCACTTTTCACTTTCATGTATTGGAGAAGGAAATGGCAACTCACTTCCATGTTCTTGCCTGGAGAATCCTAGGGGTAGGGGAGCCTGGTGGGCTGCTGTCTCTGGGGTTGCACAGAGTCGGACATGACCGAAGCAGCTTAGCAGCAGCAGCAGCAGCTTCATAGTATAGTATGAAGTCAAGAAGCATGATTCCTCCACTTTTTTTTGTTCTTCTTTCTCAAGATTGCTTTGGCTATTTGAGGTCTTTTGTGAAATTATTGACTAAGTGAATTAAGGTAGATAGAGAAAGACAAGTATCAATATAATATCATTTATATGTGGAATTAAAAAATGATACAAATGAGCTAATTTACAAAATGGAAGTAGATTCATAGACGTAGAGAACAAACTTGTGGTTACCTAAGGGGAAGGACAGTGAGGGATAAATTAGGAGTTTGGGATTAACATATACACACTAGTATATATAAAATAGGTAAACATCAGAGCCTACTCTATAGCCTAGGGAACTATATTCAATACTTGTAATAAACTATAATGGAAAAGAATCTAAAAAAGAGTATATATATACACATACATGCATATATATATGTATATACTTTTATGCTGCTAAGATGCTAAGTATGACATGTCATATAATAAAATTTGTTTGCATTATTTTTCCACTCCATGAATTCATTTTTATAATGTTAAAGATTTGGATGATCAAGAGGGGTTACTTTGTATTTAACGTCTGTCAGCACTTGTTAAAAGTCACTTTACAAGCAGTTCTTTGAAAGATTATTTAGAGAATTAGCTACTCTGAACTATGATATGGACTATGAATATGTCTGGTTTTAAGCTTCCTTTGCCTCTCAAAGCTATCTTTTTAGATGATAATTTAACAGATGGGCTCTTTGAGTCAAAAGGTAGCATAACACATCTAATTTAGAGCTTTTATCAAATCTTGTTTCAATATTCCTTCCCCATCTTTGCTAAATCTCATTTAATAATATTCAGTTGAATTATAGCATATTAGAACTATAAGGAATGTTGGTTCACATGGTTGCAATCTCTTTGTTTCTCTGGAAACCTCTAAAGGAGTAGAGGAAATAAAATTTGAAGCACTTTATAGTTATTCTAGGTGATTCCTAGGACTCCCCTAACGTTATAACCTGGCCTGGATCTCGGCATTCTGCTCTTATCTACAGTCAGGCCCTCGTGCGTTCTTCTGATACCTTGTTTGCGTCACAAGCAAAACGTACGCTCTTTACCTGATCCCTTTTCATTGATTTTGATACTCAGTTTCATAGCATTTATCCTTCCACAAATTAATCGGATATGGCAAATTTATTTTTGTGCCATGAGTTTGGTGAATGCAACAGTGCTGGTGCCCGCCTTCACCGTGTATCCATCCGCGTGATGGGTGACTGGAGGTGTCGACTTGGCGAGGCCACAGGACTCAGATGTTCCCTGTTGGATCAAGCACTAGTCTAGACGTTGCTGTGAAGGTATTTTATGATACGATCAACATCTAAATCAGTAGACTTCGGGTAAAGCAAATTAGCCTCCTATAACGGGGGTTGTAGTCACCTCATTGCAAATGAAAGCCTTAAGAGAAAAAGACCAACTTCCATGAGGAAGAGGAAATTCTGCTTGTAGGCTGCCTGCAGGCTTGAGCTGAAACATCACCTCTTTCTTGGGTTTGCAGCATGCGACCTAGACGGGTACGAATCAAATCATGCAGATTTCATGCTTGTCAGGGTCCATAATTATGTGATCTAATTTCTTAAATTCCCCTCTTTCTGTATATGTATGAATCTATCCAGCGTCTATCTATTCTCTCTCTCTCAATCTAGATCTGTAGTTTCTCTGGAAAATCCTGACTAGTGTAATCAGTCAGTCAGGATTAATGATCTACCTCTGGCCAAAATTCATTTAAAATCCTAGAGTTAGCATTTAAAGTGAAAGTGAAAGACTAGAGTCACATTTTGTAGATGAATGAATCAGTCTTCATGAGTGAAGAGAAGAAAATTAGAAGTCCAAAAATAAGAAAATCATTTATTCAACATGAGTTTCTTTCACATAGAAGGGGATTTCACAGTGCCAGAGATTAGTTATTATTGGGAGCAGATCCAGGTTTTACTTATACAGTTTAGGCAACTGTCTTTAATATAAAACTACTCCTATAAGATTAGGTATGGAAGTGAATATTTAGGTTGAGAAGAGGAATCACAATAATTACAAAAGTTTAAAAACTGAAAAATACTGCAAGCATAACAAAATTCACTTTTTATTGAAAAGTGAAAGAAAAACATGCACTTTTTATTAACTAACGGCCTGATATACCTGTATATTACTCCTCCTCAATAGTTTTTTAGTATATATTTTTGACTATCACTTGAGAATATGTAGATAATTTAGTCTATAAATTTCAATCATGTTTATCCTCACTACCAACAAACTTCCATGCAGACACTGTAAGATATGGTCACATGGAGATGGGACCTTGGCTTTTACCTTCCTGTCGTGATGGGGAGCAGGCCTGGTCTTTACTGGAATGACTTTGTTGTAAGTCTTTCCTCTTCTGAGATGACTAGTAATCACTTAACTACATATCCATGAGACTGTAAGGCATATAAATATATTCTGCAAAACTCAGACTAAATGTATCCCTACTTAACTTCCCTTACAGAGTCTAAAACCCCTACAGTCACTCCAATACCACCCAACTTGAGAGACATGTGATGGAAAGGAATTCAGAGAAAGAGACAAAGGAACTTAAGATAAAATATCCTCATTCTGTGATTTTCACAAAAAGATACAATTGTTTGAACATGGCCTTGGAAAGGACCTGGGTGAATAACAGCCCCAAAATTTAAGCCTCTGGCTACCATAGTTACTTGAAAGTCTTTTCTTTTTCCACTTCTAATAATTTTTCAAAGAATCACTTATTAATGTAAATTTATTAATATATTTTCACGCTCCTGGGACTAATGTGTGAAATTTTCCATAATTAACTGTAAATATTTATACTGTGAGTATGAGAACTACACATGAATAAGAAATGAAATACCTTTAAATCATAAATTTACAATGAATATTTTAGAGCAGTGTAATTGAATCTTGTTTATAATTATAGTAGATGTACAATAATAGCTGTGTGTGGGTTTTTTTTTTTTTTTCTTTTTAATGGCCTTTTTGTTTTCATCCCCAGAAGGGCAGAGGAAGGAATAAGAAAAAAAGTAAAACAGGCCAGGTTTTATCATGGGAGCATGATTTCAGACTCAAAATATGTAATGGAGCCATTCATAGTTAGAACTGATTTCAAAATAAAATTACCACTGGCTTTCAAATGGAAATTTCAGGGAGAAAATGTTAATAAAAATGTAATGATTATAATGGCAACTCTAATGATGATGATGTTATGTGTGTGTGTGGTTAGATGGATGATTAGATAATCTGTGACACTTATTTTTTTGTCCATAAAGAGGTAGACTAAGATTGGTACCTGTGTAATCATAATATATTCATATGTCCCTAGCTCATTAAAATGGCATTGCCATTATTTCCAAATTTTTGTCATGTGATAGGGCCACGCACCCATGGCACAGGGAATCAGACTGATGGGAACTTTTCGTCAGTTCTAATTCTGCTTTCATTATTCACAAGACTAAAGACTCTCTAAATCAGTAAAATCAGTTGTTTGTCATCTTCTCATTGATTCTGAAAGAGACTTATGCCTGAATATGCATGGGAGCTGTGGCAGGCTGTTGCATTGGTGGCTTCTCAATGCTAAAGCCTTTGTGTATCCACTCCCACAAGGGCTCTGGGCTTGACCTCATAAGTGGCTGTAGTCAAAGGGCATTAAAAAATCAGACACACACAAGGCTTGTTGAGAACATGCAGGTTCAAGTTCTCTTAGAAAGCTCCATGTTGGGACCCAGATATCCCAGTGTGCGGAAGTCTAGGCTATGGTGCTATAGAGAGAAGCCATACAGACGGACCTTGGAGGAGGACACAACACATCTTCTAGGCGGAAGAAAACCAAGGTGTCTGAGTCAAGTTTGCAGTTGGATGTCACCAAATGAGAGACCTTAGGTGACACTACATAGACTAGAACCACCCAGTCAACCCACAAAAATGTGGAAATAGTGCATCATTGTGGTTTAAACCAATAAGTTTAGGTTTGCAAAGCAACAATAGATAACGGATTATAGAAAGATTTTAAATTTATTTTTATCTTTTTGACTGCACTGCCCAACTTGTGGAATTTTAGTTCAATGAGGGAGTGAACTTGGCCCCTGACAGTGGAGCTTGGAGTCCTAACCTCTGAACCACCAGGGAATTCCCAAGAAAGATTATTTATTTATTTATTTTTTAAATTAATTTTTATTTTTTAGTTTGTTTTGCTTTACAATACTGTGTTCATTTTGCTATACATTGACATGAATCAGCCACGAGTGTACATGAACTCCCAATCCTGACCCCCCGCCCCCTCGCCCCACACCATCTCTCTGGATCATCCCCGTGCATCAGTCCCAAGCATTCTGCATCCTGCATCGAACCTAGACTGGCGATTTGTTTCCCTTATGATATCATACATGTTACACTGCCACTCTCCCAAATCATCCCACCCTCTCCTTCTCCCACAGAGTCCAAAAGGCTGTTCTATACATCTGTGTCTCTTTTGCTGTCTCGCGTACAGGTTTATCATTACCATCTAAGAAAGATTTTTTAAACCTTCTCACCTGTATATGTATGAAAATCTAAAGGTCTTTCAAGAGAATTATAGACCCTTGTTAGGTTGAATGTCCATAAGTATGATGTTCAGCCTTTTACATATTCAGCATTATAATTTTAATAACAAATATTTTGAAATACTTAGATGGTAAAGAATCTGCGTGCAATGAGGGAGACCTGGGTTTGATCACTGGGTCAGGAAGATCCCTGGAGAAGGGCATTGCTACCCACTCCAGTGTTCTTGCTGGAGAATTCCATGGACAGAGGAGCCTGGTGGGCTACATGTAGTCCATGGGATCACAAAGAGTCGGACACGACTGAGAGACTTATACTTTCACTTTTCACTTCAGTCGTTATACTAAATGATATACATTTATTAATTTTAAAATTCATTCAACAGTCCTATGTAAACACTGTATTTGTCCCCATTTTATAGATGAGGAAGCTGAGACTTAAAGATGATAAATATTTTGCCTAAAGTTACACTGCTACCACACAGTGTGTGAAAGATATACAAGAGAATTATAAAATGCTGTCTGTATCAGCAATGAAATGTGCAGTCTATGGAAAGAACTATAACCATGACATTCATATAAGAAGAGACAATATTTGAACATATTAAAGTGTGGAGTTAGTTAAAAGATCTTAGTATTTTAATCAAATTGACACAGATTTAAATAGTGATTCTGCCACCAGCTTTGTGACCTTAAACAATTTATATTGTTTAATATAAACTCTGAGCCTGTTTCCTTATCTCTAGGGTGGAGATTAAAAATGTCTGTCTTCCACGGCTGTTGAGAGTGCAACCTCGGCAGTGGAGCCAGGTTTACCTGCTTCTGTTGATTGTGCTCATTTCTTTCCAAATTGTGTTCAGGGACATGGCAGTTGGTAGCTTACAATCAGCTCTGGTGGAAATATTAGCAGTATGCAAGTATTAAAACCTCATTAGCCAAAGACTTCTAGCTTGTTGTTCTGTTGTTCAGTTACAAAGTTGTGTCCAGCTCTTTGCGACCCCATGGACTGCAGCACACCAGGCTTCCCTGTCCTTCACTACCTCCGAGGTTTGCTGAAATTCATGTTCATTGAGTTGGATGGTTGATGCCCATCCAACGCCATGGCATCCATGGTTGATGCCATGATGGTTGAGTCCACTGAATGGTTGATGCCATCCAACCATCTCATCCTCTGTCGCCCCCTTCTCTCCTGCAAAGTCTGACTTACTGACTGATGCACAGTAAGGCAGCTCACTCCCAGAAGCTCTGTTCGAGCCCACCCTGGACAAAGGGGTGCAGAGACTGGTGGAAGCGCTGGGTCCTGCCAGTGGGTTCTGAAGATGGCCCAAGGGCAGGGGAGACCCCTTCTGGGTTGGCTGCTGTTTCTGAGGCAGGATTAGGAGGAGCGGGGATTTACTAGGGGTTACGTTCTCAGTTGGGAACAACCAAAGACATCTGGGAGCGTCACTGGTGAGAAAGTAGTGATCACTCGTAGAGGAGATTGTTATGACATTTCACAGCCACATAACCTTGAGAGAGGCAATTTGTTCCCTAACTTTGCTGACTTTATACATTTGTCTTTTCAACCTGCTTAACAGCAAGGGCTGCTTTTTGTTTTTCAAGACAAGTTTATTTTTACTCTTGCTGTCTCAGAAAGTTTTTCAGAAATCAGCAACCACGACAAATCAGGGCTTTTCAGTTTTCTTGGAAACTCAGTTGTGAAACATTTACCAGCATATCACAGCTTGTTTGTTCTCGTGTTTCTGTTCTTATGAGAGATTCAGCTCCATTGAAAATTCAGTGAACACCGTCAAGTCCCAAATGTACAACTAATGAAAGCCCCATAGCCTCCCCAGCTATTTCTTAGAATCCTCATGGAATGCTTGTGTTTCACAAATCCAGCCTTAAGTATCTTGCTCTGGATTATTTACTCATTTCAGGGTTTCGCTGAGAGTATGTGAAGATTCTTGTCATAACTGGCTAAAAAAATGCTTAACAAAACATTTCCTCTCAGAACATATGAAGCGTTTCTTCCAAGGGGAAAAAAATAGGTTTTTCACTTTGGTTTATAAAAGTTTCTTAAAAATCACGAAAAAAATATTTCAGATTTTCTAACTTCGTGTACATTGACCATGTTTGTGAAAATGGGAGCGGCTGGGTTCTACTCCTCTGTTTTTGTCCAGAACTTCTCTAACTATATAAAGTGAATATACATTAGTACACCTAGGTAATATTTTAGGTAATTGTGATAGGGAAAATGACCATATATTTACCCGTCCAGTGCATTTGTTCAAAGATGTAGATGCAATTTTTAGACACAGTATAATCATCCACCAGACAGCTTTTCAAGCATCGTATTTCACAAATGTGAAGTTATTCCTATTCTTTTCGTCTAAAATATTGTATTTTGGGAGGAATACAAGTTATCTATATAATGGATGGAAATGAAGGTAGAGAAGAACTGTGACTTAAAATGAAAGGTGCACAGACTCCTGGAGTTCAGGGGGATCTTAGAGGTCATCTTAAACTATTTGGATTTAAGCCTGCTTGAGAATCTAAAGTCCCGTGTCTCCTTCCCAGAAAAATACATACACTCTTGTGTGTGCACACATTCATACCACCACCATCACAGGATTTCAGTGTTCTTTGATCCCGTCCAGCCCAATAACATATTCCAACATAAGGGAAAAATCTGGATCTAGTCTGTCCATTTTCTCTTCTTTTGTTCAAAAAGTTATTAAGGCAAGGTGATATGCTAAAGTATTAATAGGTCTAGGATTACAAGTAATAACTTTTCCCCTTAACAATCTGCCACCCATGTCTTCCCTCAAGTCCTTTCCCCACTACCACCATCAGAAGGTGGCTTATTTACTCAGGTTCTAAGTCTGGTGACTTAGAAATGAGTTTGGAAATGAGTGTGGCCATACAGTATGGTGGTTCAAAGAACAGGCTTTGGAGTTGGCTCAGCCTAGACTCAAGGCCTGGCTTTGCTTCAGACTTTAGGTACAGTTCAAACTTTCTAAGCTTGTTTTTTCATTGTAATAGGGGGGAAATAATTGAAGATGATAAAAGATGATATGAGGATAATATGTATGCAGTACTTTGTGTTTGTCCCTCAAAAATTGGAGAGACATACAGGCAGGCACAGAGAACCATCACTTACTGGAGCAGAACCCATGAGCAGCAGCCTCCACGGGAATCAGTATGAGCTGAGAAACCCTGAACTGTAACCAACCAATGGTTGTGGGCTCAAAGCTGAGAGCTATGGCCTCAGGGGGCACGGCTACACTTTTGTGAGATTTACCTCCAAAAGTTCTGCCAGGTTTTCACAGTGAAAATTGAAGAAAAATCTCATTTTGAGCCCATTTGAAACACACCAGATCATTCCATTCTTCTTAACAAGGCTTGCCCTGTGACCTCAACTCTCTGATAAACCTAAGAAGAGTTGATTTTCAGCATGTACAGCTTCATGCTTGCTGTTATGATGGCTTGATGACTTCAAGCTCTGAACACACTGGACTGGAAGCCAGAAGCCCTACACAAATCTTTTTGTGGACATGTTTTTGTTTCTCTTGGGTAAATACCTAGAATTAGAACAGATTCCTTTTAAGTGTTCTTTTTATAATACATTCAAGTGTGGTATTTCAAGTTTTTCTTCAAATCCACCAAGTAAATGTGAAAGTGTATTTGAGCTATAAGGTTCTTTAAAAAACTACATTATCATAACATAGTATTGTGTGGCTGTCAGCTTTGAGATGTGTTACTGCTGCTGCTGCTGCTGCTAAGTCACTTCAGTCGTGTCCGACTCTGTGACCCCATAGATGGCAGCCCACCAGGCTCCCCCGTCCCTGGGATTCTCCAGGCAAGAACACTGGAGTGGGTTGCCATTTCCTTCTCCAATGCATGAAAGTGAGAAGTAAAAGTGAAGTCGCTCAGTCGTGTCCGACTCTTAGCGACCCCATGGACTGCAGCCTAGCAGGCTCCTCTGCCCATGGGATTTTCCAGGCAAGAGTACTGGAGTGGGGTGCCATTGCCTTCTCCGAGATGTGCTACTAGAAATGTAATATTGTAAAGAGAAGTTCTCACCAAAGAAATTTTCATAGTATTTATTTTTTATGCTTTATTGAGAAGACTTTCTGTCCTTGGTGATGGGCTAGTCACTACTGAGGGTTGGGAGGTGTTTCTTTCCTACCTGCTCCTCCAGGTCTGGAGAAAGAAATGGCAACCCACTCCAGTATTCTTGTGTGGAGAATCCTGTGGACAGAGGAGCCTGGTGGGCTGCTGTCCATAGGGTCGCACAGAGCTGGATACGACTGAAGTGACTTGGCGTGCACGCATGCCTTGGGGAAGGAAATGGCAACCCACTCCAGTATTCTTGCCTGGAGAATCCCATGGACAGAGGAGCCTGGTGGGCTGCCATCTATGGGGTTGCACAGAGTTGGGCATGACTGAAGCAGCTTAGCAGCAGCAGCCTCCAGGTCTATACTTCCAAGAAGGGTGGAGGAGTCTTAGGGTCATAAGACCTGAGCATTGACTGTGGCATATAAAGGGAGTTCCTAGGAGCAGAGGTTGAACCCCATCTATCACATCAGCACTACACTGATGAATAGGTCAGGGTACCCTATCAATCACAGGGGTATCTGTGCAGCATCTTGCCTAAACACCACATGGGGATACTTCCAGGATCTTGGTTAAACTCTATGGAGTACCTGAAAACTAATGGGGCTTGGGGAGAGCCTCAATAACCCATGATTTAGGGATAGAATTGGAGCCTGTCTTTGCATCCCAGGCTGGTAACAAAGGGGAGATATGCCTGTTACATAACTAGTAATGATAAATGAACTAAATGTAGCATATTATTTATACTAGCAGATTTAACCTTATATTAGCATTATTCAAGAACCTTATATTAGCATTATTATCTCAAGAGAAGACTCTTGAGAGTCCCTTGGACTGCAAGGAGATCCAATCAGTCCATCCTAAAGGAACTCAGTCCAAAACTCTAATACTTTGGCCATGTGATGTAAAGAAATGACTCATTTGAAAAGACCCCGTTGCTGGGAAAGATTGAAGGAGGGAGAAGAAGGGATTGGGGTTGAAGAACAAAGGCTGACATGGTTGGATGGCATCACCGACTCAATGGACATGAGTTTGAGAAACTCGGGGTGTTGGCAATGGACAGGGAGGCCTGGTGTGCTACAGTCCACGGGGTCACAAAGAGTTGGACATGAATGAGCTACTGAACGGAACTAGCATTATTCAATTTATCCTTTTACTATCACTTTTACTTGTTTTTATTCTTCTATTTTTATGAGATGAGGTGCAACTGGGAGAGTCTAAAATTTTGAATATACATCAATGAGAATTTTTATATTTTATAGTTTTGTTTATATAATATCTGAAATTGTAATGTAAGCAAGATAAACATAGTCTGGATCATCTGGTTGAACACTTGTAGCTGGGAATGGCTCCATGATTTCTGTGGAGGGTGCCCTTATGTTTATGTAACGTACATCTTACTCCGTGAAGGCCAAGTGACACTGTGATGTGCTGTATGGTTTGAATTTTCATAGTAGTTTAAATTGAGAACTTACTGGAGAATTGAATTTTGTATGGCATGCTGCTGCTGCTGCTGCTGCTGCTAAGTCGCTTCAGTCGTGACCGACTCTGTGCGACCCCATAGACGGCAGCCCACCAGGCTCTGCCGTCCCTGGGATTCTCCAGGCAAGAACATTGGAGTGGGCTTTGTATGGCATAAGATAGTATATTAACATTTCTAAAAATAATACAAATATCTCTAAGTTATTTCCTTCCCAACTTGGAGAAATCTCTTAATACTAACAGTAATATACAAAAGGCTTTTTAATTAGAGTTCTTTTGCTTTTTAGTGTTGAATGTTAGCATTAGGTAACTGATTCATCAAAAAACAATCAATAGTTTAAAAGCAATATATTATTAAAAATAATGGAAGAGTACAGAGGATTTTTAGGGCAGTAAAAGTAATCTGTATGATACACAAATGATGGATATAGGTCATTATGCATCTGTCTAAACCCACAGAATACACAACACCAAGAGCGAAACTTATGATAAACTATGGACTTGGGGTGAGCTTGATGTGTCAGTGTAGATTCATCCTTGATAGAAAAAAAGTATAATACCATTCTGATGAGTAATGTGATAATGACAGAGACTATGCCTGTGTGGGGACAAGAGGTATATGAGAAATCTCTGTATCTCCTTCCTCTTTTGTTGTAAACCTGGAACTGGTCTGTAAAAAAAAATATTAAAAGAGTTAATGACAACATGACGATCACAACACAAATGAAGGATTATCATGCTTAAAATAAGAATCAAGTTGGAGATTACTTATCTATTGCTGTAAAACAAATTACCACAAACAGCAGCTTTAAACAACTCATTAGCTCAGAGTTTCTATGGGTCAGGAGTCTGAGCACGTGTTTGTTGTGGCCCGCACTTAGCATTTCAGAAGGCTGTATAGTCAGGGCTTCTGCTTGCCTAGGTTCTCATCTTAAAGCCTGAATGGAGGAATCCACTTCTTGGCTCTCTTAGGTTGTTCACGGAGTTCATTTACTTGCAACTGTGGGAGTCACAGCAGCTGGTTTCATCAAAGTCTGCAGTAGAAAGAGTCTCCAGCAGAACTCTGATATGATGTCCTATAATCGTGAGAGTGGTAGCCCACACTTTTGCTATATTCTGTTTGTTAGAAGGGAGTCGCAGGTCTGAGAATACTCAGGGATGGAACTTGAGTCTCCTGCATTGCAGGCAGGTTTTTCACCATCTGGGCCACCAGGGAAGCCCAGGATCCTCCCTTACCTCCTCCTAGATTCTGGGGGTTGCTGGGAATCCTTGGCATTCCTTGACTTGTAGATGCATCCCTCCATCTCTGTCTCTGCTGTCACCCGGCATTCTTCCTGGGTCTCTTCTTTTCCTATGAGGACATTGGTCATTGGATTGAGGGGTCACTCTACTATGGTATGACCTAAATTTAGCATAACCAATTTCAAGGGTAACAACCTTGGTTCTAAATAAGGTTACATTCTAAAGTGCTGGGAAGGATATGAATATTGGGGACATTAATAAACTCAGACAACCTCTCTAGTTGAGTAGCAGCCTATGGGAGAGTATTTTGAAATCCTCACCTCCTCTTTAAACTATTTTTTAAAAACACTCATCTTTTTTGTTTTTGGTTGTGCTGGGTCTTCATTGCCGCGTCTGGGCTTTCTCTAGTGGGGTGAGTGGAGGCTGCTCTTCATTGCAGTGCGTGGGCTGCTGATTGAGGGACGTCTCTGGCTGCAGAGCACAGTCTCTGGGCGCCTGGGCTTTGGTACTTCTGGCACCTGGCCTCAGTGGGTGCGGTGCATTGGCTTAGTTGCTCCGTGGCACGTGGGATCTTCCGGACCTGGAATCGAATCTGTGTCCCTTGCATTGGCAGGCAGATTTCTATCCACTGTACCACCAGGGAAGTTCCCCACCTCCTCCTGTTCACCACTTGTATAATCCCCTCCTTTTTTATGTGAGTTGGATCCAGTGGCTTTCTTCTAATACCTAGACTAGTCGAAAGAGATGGGATGTCACTTTGGAGTTAAGGGGCAAAATCTGTATTTTCTGCCTTGCTTTGGTTCTACTTATGTGCTTGCTCTGATGAAGCAAGCTGTCGTGTTGTGAGCTACCCTGTGGAGGTGCCTGTGGGGTAAAGAACTGAGGGTGGCATTTGGCCAGCAATAAATGAGAAACTAAGGCACTTAAGCCAACAGCTGGAGAGGAATTGAATCCTGCCAACAGTAATTGAAACGAGCTGAGAAATAGTTTCACCACTAGTCAGGTTTTAACCTGACTGCAGACTTGGATGACAGCTTGACTGTAGCCTTCAGAGATGACCCTCATGAGATCCAGAGCCAAGGATCCAGTTGAGCTGTGCCCAGATTCCTGAACTGGAACAGCAATGAGATAATACTATTGTTTACTGGCAGTAAATTTGGGGGTAATTTGTTACATTTCAATAGGCAACTAATATTTACCACTTAAGTTTTTCTTCTGTATTATTCTCAACACATGTGAAACTTGAGGATGAGTTTTACATTTTTCTTTTATTTATATTCAAAAAAAAAATCAAGCAAGTATAGTTGAGTGTAGCTTGATATAGCATAGAAGTAACAGTGTCTTTGTAAGATTTCTATGGATGATTTAATACTGTCAGTAAGTTCTTGCCTGCTGTGAACGCTGAAGAAAATCTAGAGATTTGATCATTCAGGTTTAACTAGAGTTGATGGGATACATTATTATATAGTCATATCAACAACATAATCATGCTACATGTTTGTTTTAACTGAAACACTGGTGTTTTTGTTCTGAATATTTGAAATAAATGGAAATTTGTTTCAATTTGGCAGTTTAGATTAGTTGGATATGGTTTCATTATTTTCTTTTGAAGTTTGGGTTTATGATGATGAGATAATTTACCACTGTGCTGTTTCTGTTTATTCTGAAAGAACTAGAAAAGCTAATTTTTTTATCCAAGAAAAAAAAGTATTTCTGGCTTTAATCCAAAGACTACATAAACCACCAGCATAAAGCTTTGAGAAAAGGAGAATTGGATATAAATGAGCTGCATTTTCATTCTTCAATTGTTCCATTGATATTAATTTCTTTGAAAGTATATACAATAGTCACGAAAATGGAGAAATATCAGGATGTTGAAAAAATTTTAAAGAAATTTTATTATAATTTTCCATCACTTAGATCATTAAAACTTATTGTGTTATCAATTTTCCATTTAAGTAATACAGCATTGATTATTTAATTTTGAAAAATTTTGAATATTTCTTTGGCCAACTAACTCAGGTTTTTATAAATAGTTTATTCTGAACAACTCTTTACCTAAGCTTTTGTGACATTATTAGCTCAATTACCTGGTTTAATATTGAACTTGAATATATTCTGAATCTAAGAGTTGGGGTCCAAATGTAAATAGACTTAGAAGTCCTGTACAATTGGGAGGAGAAAACTGAGAATGGTTCCTTGAATTTATATGGTGGATTTTTTTTAAAAAGCATTTTTTTCCTATCTAAATTGTTTTCTGGGACAGATATTCATAAAAAACTGGTTTATCACTATAACTGATGAATTTAAGAACAAGAACTAAACTGCTGAGCTACCCTATGGGGACATACCTGAACTAACCTGACATTACCCAGACCTAAATTGATTATACCCATAGTGGAATTATCACAATTTTTTATTCTATTAGAGCTCCCAAGACCAAGAGCTCATGATCTTCAGTTTTGCACCCGTTCTATTCAGTGCTTGGTAAATCCCACGGATGGAGGAGCCTGGTAGGCTACAGTCCGTGGGGTCATGAAGAGTCAGACATGACTGAGCGACTTCACTTTCACTTTCACGCACTGGAGAAGGAAATGGCAACCCACTCCAGTGTTCTTGCCTGGAGAATCCCAGGGACAGGGGAGCTTGGTAGGCTATCGTCTCTGGGGTTGCACAGAGTTGGACACAACTAAAGCGACTTAGCAGCAGCAGCAGCAGCAGCAGCAGTCAGTTTAGTTCAGTTGCTCAGTCGTGTCCGACTTTTTGCAACCCATGAAATGCAGCACGCCAGGCCTCCCTGTCCATCACCAACTTCTGTAGTTCACGCAAACTCACATCCATCGAGTGAGTGATGCCATCCAGCCATCTCATCCTCTGTCATATCCTTCTCTTCCTGTCCCCAATCCCTCCCAGCATCAGAGTCTTTTCCAATGAGTCAACTCTTCTCATGAGGTGGCCAAAGTACTGGAGTTTCAGCTTTAGCATCATTCCTTCCAAAGAAATCCCAGGGCTGATCTTCTTCAGAATGGACTGGTTGGATCTCCTTGCAGTCCAAAGGACTCTCAAGAGTCTTCTCCAACACCACAGTTCAAAAGCATCAATTCTTTGGCACTCAGCTTTCTTCACAGTCCAACTCTCACATCCATACATGACCACTGGAAAAACCATAGCCTTGACTAGATGGACTTTTGTTGGCAAAGTAATGTCTCTGCTTTTGAATATGCTGTCTAGGTTGGTCATAACTTTTCTTCCAAGGAGTAAGCATCTTTTAATTTCATGGCTGCAGTCACCATCTGCAGTGATTTTGGAGCCCCAAAAAATAAAGTCTGACACTGTTTCCACTGTTTCCCCATCTGTTTCCCATGAAGTGATGGGACCAGGTGCCATGATCTTCGTTTTCTGAATGTTGAGCTTTAAGCTAACTTTTCACACTCCTCTTTCACTTTCATCAAGAGGATTTTTAGTTCCTCTTCACTTTCTGCCATAAGGGTGGTGTCATCTGCATATCTGGGGTTATTGATATTTCTCCCATCAATCTTATACCCATTATAACAAAGTAAATAAAATGTGGTTCTGTTAACATTTATATCTTCTTTGAGACTGCAGATAGTGATTGGAGCCATGAAATTAAGATACTTGCTCCTTGGAAGAAAAGTTTTGACCAGCCTAGACAGCATATTAAAAAGCAGAGATATTACTTTGCCAACAAAGTTCCATCTAGTCAAAGCTATGGTTTTTCCAGTAGTCATGTATGCATGTGAGTGTTGGACCAGAAAGATGGCTGAGCACTGAAGAATTGATGCTTTTGAACTGTGGTGTTGGAGGAGACTCTTGAGAGTCCCTTGGACTGCAAGGAGATCCGACCAGTCTATCCTAAAGGAAATCATCCCTGAATATTCCTGGATGCCAAGATCTTAGTTTCCTGAATGTTGAGTTTTAAGCCAGTTTTTTAACTCTCTTTCAGGTTCATCAAGAGGCTCTTTAGTTCTTCTTCATTTTCTGCCATTAGAGTGGTGTCATCTACATATTTGAAGTTATTGGTATTGTTCCTGGCAATCTTGATTCCAGCTTATGCTTCATCCAGCCTGGCATTTTACATGATGTACTCTGCATATAAGTTATATAATTAGGGTGACTATACAGCCTCGACATACTCCTTTACCAATTTAGAACCAGTTTGTTTTTCCATGTCCAATTCTAACTGTTGCTTCTTGACCTGCATACACGTTTCTCAAGTGGCAGATAAAGTGGTCTGATATTCCCATCTCTTTAAGAATTTTCTACTGTTTTTGTGATCTACACAGTTTTAGATCTATGCTAAATTAAACTAAAACCTCAGCTCATGATCTAGTTAGACCTGAATATGTGAATTATGGAGCTGTATATTCAATAGCTTGAGCCAACTGGATCCTTTAACCAAAGGTATTTCAAGCCAAGGACTGGCAGCATCACTGTGATAGCTGACCTCCAAGCTGGCCCCCCAGGATCCTTACCTCCTGGAATCTGTGTTCCTTTGTGGTCTTCCCCCACATAGTCCAGGGCTGGTCTGTGTGACCAGTAGATTCATTGGAAATGAAAGTGTGTGACTTCCAAGCCGAGGTGATAAAAGGCACTAAAGCTTCTGCCTTGGTCTTCTGGATCTCTCCTTCTGGGGAAGCTTACTGTATAGAGTGACGGAAACCCTGTGAGGAGGCCCATGAAGAGAACAGGGAAAGAATCCTGCTGCAGCCAGAACCAACCTGCCAGATAGGTGAGTGAGCCACCTTGGAAGCAGGGCCTGCAGTCCTGATCAACCGTCTTATGACCACAGCCCCGTCGACATCAGACTCACTCCCAGGAGACTCCCCACTGAAGCTGCTCGGAAATTCCTAACCCATAGAAACCATGAAACATAGTGTTTCTTGCTTTAAGCCTTCAAGTGTGGGGATAATTTTGTGACAGAGCATAAATTCTTGCCACAGTTATTTATTTCTTCTCCATGTGAAGCTGCAGATATCTGACAGGAAAAGATGACCTCTGGTGTGCTAGGTTATAGTAGATAACTCAAAAATATTAACTGAATGAATTAATAAATATGTAAATGAAATCAGTTAAAAATATAGACCTAGAATTTAGCTAAGATTTCAGAATTGAATTAGCATTCTGAAGACCAGAAGAATATTTTTATTATTGTTAATATATTTAGCCTCATGGAATAGAAGGAGATACACAGAATATGTTGAATAATGGGACATACCTATAATGCCCACCAGAAATACTTATTCCCACAGCAATGTAATGAGAAGAAAATAAAGAATAAGGGCATTGGGTCTTTGGCAGAGATAGTGTGGTGGTTAGTTTTATACGTCGACTTGGCTAGGCTACAGTATATGGTGATTCAGCCAGACATAATCTAGCTGCTGTTGTTGCTGTTCAGCTGCTAAATAGTGTCTGACTCTTTGTGATGCCATGGACTGCAGCACGCCCACTTCCCTGTCCTTCACTACCTCTCAGAGTTCGTTCAAACTCGTGTCCATTGTGTCAATGATGCTTCAATTTAGTTAACATATATTAGGGGCTTCCCAGGTGGCGCTAGTGGTAAAGAACCTGCTTGCCAATGCAGGAGACATAAGAGACACAAGTTCAGTTCCTGGATCAGGAAGATCCCCTGGAGGAGAGCATGGCAACCCACTCCAGGAGTCTTGCCTGGAGAATCCCCATGGACAGAGGAGCCTGGAGGGCTACAGTCCTTAAGGTCACAAAGAGTCGGACACAACTGAAGCAACTTAGCACACATGAGTGAAACATCTATAATCAATTGACTTTAGGCCCAATCCAATTAAAGAACATAAGAGCAAAACCTGAGATTTTCTTAAAAAGAGTTATTGTTCAAGATTGTACATATCAACTTGATACTTATAGAGTATGTATCATGAATCATCCAGAGTACCTATCATGAATCATGCCAGTCCTTTGTTTGAAATACCTTTGGTTTAAAGTTCCAGTTGGCTCACGCTATTGAATATATTCCAGAGTATGATCCCACCCTCAAGACCCTGTACCGGGGGTCTCACACCCCCAGTGTCCAGGGTGACCCCACTTCCCATACCGTGCACCTGGGGACATACAACCACAGTCTCCAGAGTGACCTCCTCCCGACCCTGCCCAGGGTTCACATGTCCACATTTCCAGGGTGACCAGCCCCAGACCCTGCACCTGGGGTCCCATAGCCACAGTCTGTGGGGTGACACCCCTCCCAGACCCTGAACCTGGGCTCACGTGTCCCTGAGCTGCAGGGTGAGGCCCCCTTCCTAGCCCCTGCCTCTGGGGGCCACCCCTCCACAAGCTCCAAGGTAACACTAATCCCAGACCCCTGAACCTGGGCTCACGTGTCCCTGAGCTGCAGGGTGAGGCCCCCTTCCTAGCCCCTGCCCCTGGGGGTCACCCCTCCACAAGCTCCAAGGTAACACTAATCCCAGACCCTGTACCTGGGGTCACATGTCCAGTCTCAAGGTGACCCCCCCTCACCAGAGCTTGTCTGAATTTCCAGCCTGCTGGCCTTTGGATTTCACATTTACCGGCCCCTGCGATCACCTAAACCAGTTCCTTAAGCTCTCTCTCTCTCCATACACATGAAGACATGTCTCTATGGTTATTCTTCTCTGCAGGACCCTGACTGATACAGAGAGCACCGCTCAGTGAGTATGCTCACCTGCATTTTCCCAGCCTTCTTTAGTCTAATATCTGGTAATCAGACTGGACAATGGGCTGTGAGCTGCAGGGACTGTGTCATATATAATCCAAGCCACTGAGGAGCCAGGATGCCTTCTTCTCCCCCATCCATGACTGGGAGGACCTTGGAAAGTATGTGCCACATATTAATAACATACTTATGCCATTGAAGAAGGCAGCACAACCAGTACTGGACTATGAGATAAACAAAATTAAATCTCTATTGTGTTAAATAACTGAGATTTCAGATTTCATTTGTTATGTAATCAGAGTTTATCCTATCTTGAATAATACACTCTCAAAACAGGAGAAAAAAAAAATCAGGCCATGGGCATACTAATCACAAGTCTATTGGTTGTAAGTTACTGAAAATCTCTATCCGTTTTTTAAAAAGAAGGGGAATTGAATGGTTTATGTAATTGAATGGTCCAAGAGTAGGTCTTCAGAGGGGTGTGTGTGTGTGTGTGTGTGAGTCGCTCAGTTGTCTCTGACTCTTTGCGACCCCATGGACTGTAGCCTGCCAGGCACCTCTGTCCGTGGGATTCTCCAGGCAAGAATACTGCAGTGGGTTGCCGTTCCCTTCTCTAGGGAGGTCTTCAGAGGCAGTCATAGCTAAATCCAAAGAATCAAAATCTGTCATCAAGATGCGGGTCTCTTTCTTAGTCCAACTGGCCGTTTTATTCCATTTTGTACCAACACAGTCCAGAGGATAATTCTGATTCACTGATGGGGTTGTGTCCCTTACTCTGAGCCACTCATTGTGAATGGGTCATGTAGTAAGCTCATTGGTCAAGTTTACTATATTCCTAGTCTTCCGTATGAGGTGATTGAGGGACAGTTAACATCAGCCCCACTTATGTCACAAAGACTGAAGGCAGGGCAGGGGAGCCTCGCCAAAGGAAAATCGGGCTGTTGTGACGAGAGTGGAAGGCAGGCAGGCCAAACCAACAGCGTTCTACTGTAGAGGAGTGGAAGTTTATATTTCTTGTTACACATAGAAGCACAAATGAGTTCCCTGGTCACTCGCTTTAAAGTTGAAACATCATGATGAATAACTGGTAAGCTGCCTGTGCCACTGACAACTGGGAGAGTAGCTGTTGCAATGTGATAATTCACTTTAATCAAAGATAAAAGAGATAATCTGTCACATCATATCAAGACCATGTATATCAATAATACATCTATCAGTGTGCAGATGTCACATCTGACTGAAAGCAATTGAGGTAATGTTACATCTCTCAAGAAATAAAAGGCAAGGGCAGGTTATTCCATATTGAAATCACACCAGTTTTTCATTATTTAGGTAATAATGACACATTTAATACTTGTTCAGAGAGCAATTAACACGCTGACTGTTCAACCACATTCTAATTTATTTTATATGTGAATGAAACTAGTCAAGTAGAAAATGGTGATTCAAATGGAAGGCTCCTTGTTTCTCAGTTACATTGTTTGTGTGTGATAAGTTGAGAGACCACTTAAGGTAATTATTGATTTTATAGAGATTTTAAAGCATATATATATGGAGGTATATGTATCCATCCATTATTGACCTAGTTTTGTGGTATATATCCATAATTCATAAATGTAAGTACAACTGAATATGAGCACAATTTTAAATCTTTTTAAATGTAGCCTGAATATTTGCCAAAGATACAAAAGTTTTATATAAGAAAAGAGTCTCTCATTTAAGAAGTTCAGAGGACAGTCTGATCAGCAATTGGAATTGGGTATTATGAAGTAGAAAAAGCATTCAGACAATCTTTCCCCCTTCCTTTTCCTTTGCTTTTTTTCATTTTTAAGGCAAAAAAAAATTGACTACATTGTAGAAAGTAATTTGGCCTTGGAGTACAGAATGAAGCAGGGCAAAGGCTAATACAGTTTTGCAAGAGAATGAAGTGGTCATAGCAAACACCCTCTTTCAAGAACAGAAGAGAAGACTCTTGGACATCACTAGATGGTAAATACTGAAATCAGATTGATTATATTCTTTGCAGCCAAAGATGGAGAAGCTCTATACAGTTAGCAAAAACAAGACCAGGAGCTGACTGTGGCTCAGATCATGAACTCCTTATTGCCAAATTCAGGCTTAAGTTGAAGAAAATAGGGAAAACCACTAGACCATTCAGGTATGACCTAAATCAAATCCCATACAATTATACAGTGGAAGTGAGAAATAGATTCAAGGGATTAGATCTGATAGACAGAGTGCCTGATGAACTATGGATGGAGGTTCGTGATATTGTACAGGAGACAGGGATCAAGACCATCCCCAAGAAAAAGAAATGCAAAAAAGCAAAATGGCTGTCTGAAAGGGCCTTACAAATAGCTGTGAAAAGAAAAGAAGTGAAAAGCAAAAGAGAAAAGAAAAGATATACACATTTGAATGCAGAGCTCCGAAGAATAGCAAGGAGAGATAAGAAAGCCTTCCTCAGCGATCAGTGCAAAGAAACAGAGGAAAACAATAGAATAGGAAAGACTAGAGATCTCTTCAAGAATATTGGAGATACCAAGGGAACATTTCATGCAAAGATGGGCTTGATAAAGGACAGAAATGGTCTGGACCTAACAGTAGAAGATATTAAGAAGAAGTGGCAAGAATACACCGAAAGTGAAAAAAAGTGAAATTGAAGTCGCTCAGTCATGTCCGACTCTTTTTGACCCCATGGACTGTAGCTTACCAAGCTCCTCTGTCCATGGGATTTTCCAGAAGAACTGTAAAAAAGATCTTCACTACCTAGATGATCACGATGGTATTATCACTTACCTAGAGCCAGACATCCTGGAATGTGAAGTCAAGTGGGCCTTAGAAAGCATCACTGTGAACAAAGCTAGTGAAGGTGANATCTCTCTCAGAATTTTGTTTCTTTAGTTAGATATATTTCTAAGTATTTTATTCTTTTCATTGCAATGGTGAATGGAATTCTTTCCTTAATTTCTCTTTCTGTTTTCTCATTGTTAGTGTATAGGAATGCAAGAGATTTCTGTGTATTAATTTTATATCCTGCAACTTTACTATATTCATTGATTAACTTTAGTAATTTTCTGGCGGAGTCTTTAGGGTTTTCTATGTAAAGGATTGTGTCATCTGCAAACAGTGAGGGTTTTATTTCTTCTTTTCCAATCTGGATACCTTTTAATTCTTTTTCTGCTCTGATTGTTGTGGCCAAAACTTCCAAAACTATGTTGAATAGTAGTGGTGAGAGTCGGCACCCTTGTCTTGTTCCTGACTTTAGGGGAAATGCTTTCAATTATTCACCATTGAGGATAATGTTTGCTGTGGGTTTTTCATATATAGCTTTTATTATGTTGAGGTATGTTCCTTCTATTCCTACTTTCTGGACTTTTTTTTTTTATCATAAATGGATATTGAATTTTGTCAAAGTCTTTCTCTACATCTAGTGAGATAATGATATGGTTTTTATAATTCAATTTGTTAATGTGGTGTTTTCCATTGATTGATTTGTGGATATTAAAGAATCCTTGCATTCCTGGGATAAAGTCCCCTTGGTCAAGATGTATGATCTTTTTAATATGTTGTTAGAGTCTGTTTGCTAGAATTTTGTTAAGGATTTTTGCATCTATGTTCTTCAGTGATATTGGCCTGTAGTTTTCTTTTTTCTTTCTTTCTTTTTTTTTTTTTTTGGCATGTTTGTCAGGTTTTGGTATTAGGGTGATGGTGGCCTCATGGAATGAGTTTGGAAGTTTACCTTCCTCTGCAATTTTCTGGAAGAGTTTGAGTAGGATAGGTGTTAGCTCTTCTCTAAATTTTTTGATAGAATTCAGCTGTGAAGCCATCTGGTCCTGGGCTTTTGTTTGCTGGAAGATTTCAGATTACACTTTCAATTTCCCTGCTTGTGATCTGTCTGTTAAGATTTTCTATTTCTTCCTGGTTCAGTTTTGGAAAGTTATACGTTTATAGGAATTTGTCCATTTCTTCCAAGTTGTCCATTTTATTAGCATATAGTGCTGATAGTACTTATAATCCTTTGTATTTCGGTGTTGTCTGTTGTGATTTCTCCTTTTTAATTTCTAATTTTGTTCATTTGATTCTTCTCCCTCTGTTTCTTGATGAGTCTGGCTAATGGTTTGTCAATTTTATTTATTTTATCAAAGAACCTGTTTTTAGCTTTGTTGATTTCTGCTATGGTCACTTTTGTTTCTTTTGCATTTATTTCTGCCCTAATTTTAAAGATTTCTTTCCTTCTACTAACCCTGGGTTCTTCATTTCTTCCTTTTCTAGTTGGTTTAAGTGTAGATTTAGGTTATTTATTTGACTTTTTTTTGTTTCTTGATATAAGCCTGTACTGCTATGAACCTTCCTCTTAGCACTGCCTCATATGTTTTGGGTTGTTGTGTTTTCATTTTCATTCATTTCTATGCATATTTTGATTGTTTTTTTCTTAAATTTCTTCTGTAATTTGTTGGTTATTCAGCAGCGTTTTGTTCAGCCTTCATATGTTCAGATTTTTAATAATTTTTCTCCTGTAATTGACATCTAATCTTCCTGCGTTGTGGTCAGAAAAGATGCTTGGAATTATTTCAGCTTTTTTTAATTTACCAAGGCTAGATTTATGGCCCAGGATGTAATCTGTCCTGGAGAAGGTTCCATGTGCACTTGAGAAAAAGGTGAAATTCATTAGTTTTCAGGGAAATGTCCTATAGATATCAATTAGATCTAACTGATCCATTGTATCATTTATAGTTTGTGTTTCCTTGTTAATTTTCTTTTTAGTTGATCTATCCATAGGTGTGAGTGGGGTATTAAAGTCTCCCACTATCATTGTGTTATTGTAAATTTCCCCTTTCATACTTGTTAGCATTTGTCTTACATCTTGCAGTGCTCCTATGTTGGATGCATATATTTTATTATTGTTATATCTTCTTCTTGGATTAATCCTTTGATCATTATGTAGTGTCCTTCTTTGTCTCTTTTCACAGTCTTTGTTTTAAAGTCTATTTTATCTGATATGATTATTGCTACTCCTGTTTCTTTTGGTCTCTGTTTGCATGGGATATCTTTTTCCAGCCCTTCACTTTCAGTCTGTATGTGTCCCTTTTTTGAGGTGGTTCTCTTGTAGGCAAGATATATAAGGGTCTTGTTTTTGTATCCATTCAGCCAGTCTTTTCTTTTGGTTGGGGTATTCAATCTATTTACATTTAAGGTAATTATTGATAAGTATGATCCCATTGCCATTTACTTTGTTGTTTTGGTTTCGAGTTTATACACCCTTTCTGTGTTTCCTGTCCAAAGAAAATCTTTTATCATTTGTTGAAGAGCTGGTTTTGTGGTGCTGAATTCTCTCAGCTTTTGCTTGTCTGTAAAGCTTTTGAATTCTCTTTCATATTAGACTGTGATCCTTGCTGGGTATAATAATCTGGGTTGTATGTTTTTCTCTTTCTTCACTTTAAGTATGCTCTGCCATTCCTTTTTGGCCTGAAGTGATTCTATTGAAAGATCAGCTGTTATCCTTATGGGAATCTCATTATGTTATTTGTTGTTTTTCCCTTGCTGCTTTTAATATTTGCTCTTTGTGTTTGATCTTTGTTAACTTGATTAATATGTGTATTGGGGTGTTTTGCCTTGGGTTTATCCTGTTTGGAACTCTCTCAGTTTCTTGTATTTGGGTGACTATTTCCTTCCCCATTTTAGGGAAGTTTTCAACTATTATCTCCTCAAGTATTTTCTCATGGCCTTTCTTTTTGTCTTCTTCTTCGGGGACTCCTATGATTTGAATGTTGGGCCATTTGACATTGTCCCAGAGGTCTCTGAGATTGTCCTCATTTCTTTTAATTCTTTTCCCTCTCTGCTTCATTTATTTCTACCATTCTATCTTCTATCTCACTTATCCTATCTTCTGTCTCCATTATTCTACTGCTGTTTCCCTCCAGAGTGTTTTTGATCTCATTTATTGCATTATTTATTATATATTGACTTTTTTTTTTCTTCTAGGTCCTTGTTACACATTTATTACATCTTCTCAATCCTTGTCTCCAGGCTATTTATCTTTACTCCATTTTTGTTTTCAAGATTTTGAATCATTTTTAGTATTATTATTCTGAATTCTTTTAAGATAGACTCCCTATCTCCTCCTCTTTTGTTTGGTTTGATGGACATTTATCATGTTCCTTTACCTGCTTAGTATTTCTCTGCCTTTTCATCTTGTTTAGATTGCTGTGTTTGTGGTGGCCTTTCTGTATTCTGACAATTTGTGGTTCCTTTTCATTGTGGAGGTTCCTCACTGTGGGTGGGGTCTGATGGGTGGCTTGTTAAGATTTCCTGGTTAGGGAAGCTTGTGTCTGTGTTCTGGTGGGTGGAGCTGGATCTCTTCTCTCTGGAGTGCAATCAAGTGTCCAGCCATGAGTTTTGAGATGTTATTGGGTTTGGTGTGACTTTGGGCAGCCTGTATATTGAAGCTCAGGAGAATTTGCATGGTATGTCTTGCTCTGGAAGTTGTTGGCTCTTGGATGGTGCTTGGTTTCAGTGTAGATGTGGAGCCTTTTTGATGAGCTCTTATCAATTAATATTCCCTGGAGTCAGGAGTTCTCTGGTGTTCTCAGGTTTTGGCCTCCTGCCTCTGGTTTTCAGTCTTATTCTTACAGTAGCCTCAAGACTTCTCCATCTGTACAGCACTGATGATAAAACATCTAGGTTAATGATGAAAAGTTTCTCCACTGTGAGGGACACCAGGAGAGGTTCACAGAGTTACATGTAGAAGAGAAAAGGGAGGAGGGAGATAGAGGCGACTAGGAGGAGAAGAGGGGCAATCAAAAGGGGAGAGAGCAAGCTAGCCAGTAATCGATTCCCTATGTGCTCTCCATAGTCTGGACCCCTCAGAGATGTTCATGGAGTTACATAGAGAAGAGAAGAGGGAGGAAGGAGTCAGAGGTGACTAGGAGGAGAAAAGGGGGACTCAGAAGGAGAGAGACAGATCCACCCAGTAATCAGTTCCCTAAGTGTTCTCCACAGCCTGGAACACATGAAGAGGTTCACAGAGTTGGGTAGAGAAGAGAAGGCGGAGGGATAGAGATAAGAGAAAAAGGAGAGTCAAATGGGGGAGAGAGCAATCAAGCCAGTAATCACACTCCCAAGTAAAAGTGGGTACTGAATATTGGGTTCTTAAAGTTACAAAATTGATAACAAATACCAAAAAGCAAAGATTAAAAATCTAGAGTGGAGGTTAGGCTTTCAAAAATAGAATATTAAAAAAAAAAAAACAAAGTCACAAAAATTATAAAACATATATATGAAGTTTGCTTTAAAAATAGGGTCTTTTTTTCAAGGTAATAGGAGGTTATAAAAATGAAAATTAAAGGAATAATAGAGGACTTAAAATTAAAAAAAAAGATAATCATAAAAATGTATCTAGGAATTTCTCTGGAGCTGTTGCGGTGGTGAGAGCACTTTCCCCAGGTGGGGATTGTGTCTTATCACCTCCAGGGTCCCAGTCCCTCAGTTTCCTGGGCGTGCAGCAGGCGTGCCTTCTCAGGTGTGGCTTGTGTCTCTTCTGGGGAGCTGATCTCTGGCTGCGACCCTCCTGGTGGATGTCAATCATCCAGAATCCCAAATCTTGGTTAGCAACGGAGCCTGCTTGCAGTTTGGTAGAGGATGCCTCAAAGGGGCTGAGATTGCCCATTTCTGGCTCTGGCTGCCCCGCCCACCTCCCTGTTTCCAGCAAGGGATGGGCCTGTCCGCAGTCTGCTAGCTCTCATGTGGTATTTGCTCAGTCCTTTGTCCTGTATTCTTGCTTGGAGAATCCCATAGTCATGGGATCGCAAAGAGTCAGACACGAATGAACAACTTCATTTTCTCTTCACTTGTTCTGTGAGCAGGCCTGGCAGTGCCTTGCTGCTACTGCTACTGCTAAGTCGCTTCAGTCGTGTCTGACTCTGTGCGACCTCAGAGATGGCAGCCCACCAGGCTCCTCCGTCCCTCTCAGATTGCCTTCAGGGTATTGAGGCCTGGTCCTTACCCTAAGCAATGCATTCCTCACCTCCCTGTTCAGTCCCCGCTTGTTGGTGGCAGATGCAAGTGCTGGGAGTTGCCATTTGGCAATAATCTGTGAGTTTTATTTATTTATTTATTTATTTATTTATTTATTTTTCCTCCCAGTTATGTTACCCTTTGAGGTTTCAAAACTCCCCACAGACCCGCTGGTGAGAGTGTTTCCTGGTGTTTGGAAACTTCTCTTCTTTTAAGACTCCCTTCCCGGGACAGATCTCTGTATCTCCATCCCTACCTCTTTCATCTCTTTTTATCTATTTTGTCCTACCTCCTTTCAAAGACAATGGGATGCCTACCTGGGTGCCTGGTGTCCTCTGCTAGCATTGAAAAGTTGTTTTGTGGAATTTGGTCAGCATTCAAATGTTCTTTTGATGAATTTGTGTGAGAGAAAGTGGTCTCTCCATCCTATTCCTCTGCCATCTTAGGACAGTGTCCCTCAATAGCTTTGTGAAATAGGATAATAATACCATAGGTTTAGGGTGATAATTAAGTCATATATGTAGAGTACCACCACATTATAGTTTTCTGATGCATGCTAGTTTCCTTGAACCTGCTTACCACAGAGTGTCTACCTATGCAGCTGGGAGAGTTTCTTATTCAAACTCAGGAATCTTTATCTCAGTAGCAGCTTTGTTGGTTTTCCAAAATCACTTTAAAGTCTATTTACACTTTTAAACACCTGATGCAATTCTACTGCAAAATAATCTATTTTTCAATTAAGTTAAATTTGAAAAATAAAAAATTTTGCATATTTAGCATGTACAACATGATGGTGTAAGGTACATATACATAGTGAACTGACTACTAGAGTTAAGCTAATTAACATATCACCTTCTCACAGAGTTACCTTTATTTTGTGTGTGTGTGATGAGTGCCCCAGGAATTTACTGTCTTAGTAAATTTCCAGTATGCAACACAGTGTCATTAAATAGTAGTTGTGTTGTTTATTGAGTCTCTAGACTCCTTTGTCCTACACAAGTATGACTTTGTATCCTTTGACCAGCATCTCCACATTTCTTCCACCTCCCCATCCTTGGTAACCATCATTCTACTCTCTGTTTCTATGTATTTGTCTTTTTCTAGAGAATCTTTTTATTGTTAATCAGTACATTATTTGTCATTTAGGCATTATTACA
Source organism: Aepyceros melampus (assembly GCA_006408695.1). Taxonomy (NCBI): domain Eukaryota; kingdom Metazoa; phylum Chordata; class Mammalia; order Artiodactyla; family Bovidae; genus Aepyceros; species Aepyceros melampus. Next base: position 114,367 of record SJXQ01010892.1, on the reverse strand, counting down.
ATTTATATATATTTGTAAAAACATTATCACGTTTAAATCATGCATCTGATTTTCTAAGCTACTCAAAATAACCAAAGCTAAGCTAAATTTTCAGATAATGTAGGCAGAGATGCCATTTTCACTACTCACAGGTACTTTCACTTCTCTCATAAGCTACAACATATTGAATTTTTGAAGTCTCTTGATCACATTTGGAAGCCATTACATTGTTGCATTTGGTCAATGCATCATCTTCACTTCAGTTCAGTTCAGTTCAGTCGCTCAGTCATGTCTGACTCTGCGACCCCATGAATCGCAGCACGCCAGGCCTCCCCGTCGATCACCAACTCCTGGAGTTCACTCAGACTCACGCCCATCAAGTCAGTGATGCCATCCAGCCATCTCATCCTCGGTCGTCCCCTTCTCCTCCTGCCCCCAATCCCTCCCAGCATCAGAGTCTTTTCCAATGAGTCAACTCTTCGCATGAGGTGGCCAAAGGTTACCTCAAATCATTCACCATTGAACACAGTAGAAAAGGAAAACAATAGGCCTTTCAATACTGCTGCAGGAAGACATAACACAGACTTGACTAAGTTCTGATAAAGGGGCCAAGGTTTACTCAGTTCAGCTGACCATACATTTGGGTGTTGCAATGTGTAGTTAGAGACTCTCTCAGATATTATATTCAGTAGAGGACTACTTTGTGACACACTCAAGGAAAGAAAGTGTCCGGTGTCCTAGAGCCAAAGCCAGGGTGATGAGGTATAATTTCCATCAAGGAAACTTCAACATGTTAGTGACTGGGTGGTTTGTGAAACATTAGTAATTGTCTAGAAGCATTCAATATAATACTCAAGGCCAGCCCAAGGAGAAAAAAATAGCTGGCTAATCAGAATAAAGAGTACAAACAGAAAGTAAAATGGGACAGTTTTTCTAGGGTGTAAACCACTGCAGGGAAATTTCATAGCTACAAATGGTGATTAGGTTGTTATACTAGGCCCACGTTGGTGTGAATGATGACTGCTGGTGATCTTTTAAAACGAGAGGTGAATCTGCTCTGATGAGTTGAGGTGGAAGTGAGGAATGTGAGTAATGGAAGTTGAGTCACTGCATAAAGTAACCAGATTTCTTTGCTAAGATAAACCAGGAGGTTAAGAAAACACATCAAAACTTGGATTTTTATGTTATATTGCTCTAAGTCCCTTTGAGAATAGAAGAAAAAAATCCTAAAATGCGTATGAAAACTTCAGGGACCCAAAATTGACAAAGTAATCTTGAAAAAGAAGAGTAAAGTTGGAGGTCTCATATTTCCTGACTTCAAAACATATAAAGTTGTGTGTGTGTGTGCCAAGTTGCTTCAGTTGTGTCCAAATCTTTGCAACCCTGTGGACTGTAGCACATCAGGCTCCTCTGTCCAGGGGATTCTCCAGGCAAGAATATTGGAGTGGGTTGCCATTTCCTTCTCCAATTATAAAGTTACAGTAATCAAAAGAGTATTAAACTAGCATTAAGGCAGACACATAGACCAGTGGAACAGAATAGAAAACCTAGAAGTAAACTCTCACATATATATGATGATAAGTGGTTAATATCCAGAACATATAAAGAACTCCTACAACAATAAATAAACAAATAACCAGATTTAAAAATAAGGCAAAAGAGCAGAGTAGGCATTTCTTTAAAGAAGATATACAAATGGTCAAAAAGCATATGCAAAGATTTTCAACATCATAAGCATTAGAGAAATGAAAATGAAAACCACAGTGAGTTATTACATCATACTCATTAGTATTTATGCTATCAAAAACAAAAACAAAAAAACAGAAAACAACTATTGGCAAACACGTGGAGAAAACAAAACCATTGTTTTCTGTCGGTGGGAAGGTAGAATTGTGCAGACCTTTTGGAAAACACTATGGCAGTTCCTCAGAAAACTAAAAACAGAATTATCATATGATCCAGCAATCTCTCACTTCTATGTATATCCAAAAAATTTAAATTAATCAAGATCTGAGATATTTGAGCACCCATGTTCATTCAAAAATTCAAGAGGTAGAAGTAGCCTACATGTGCATTTGTCTGATGAATAAGGATAATGTGGTATATACATACAATGAAATATTATTCAGCCTTAAAAAAAGAAAGGACATCTTGTCCCATGGTATAATGTGGATTAACCTTGAACACATTATGATGAGAAATAAAGCAGCTGAAAAAGACTAATATTGAGTGGTTACACTTATATGAGCTATATAGGGTAGTCAAAATCATGGAAATGGAATGTAGAATGATTGATTGTCAGGGGCTGAAGGGAAAGGGGAATGACAGTTGTTGTTTGATGGGATTCATTTTTGCAAGATTAAAAGGTTTTAGGGATCTGTTATACAACACTGTGAATAGACTTAACACTACTGAACTTTATGCTTAAAATTGCTAAGAGAGTGAAGTTTATATTATGTGTTTTTCACTACAATTAAAATTAAAAAAAATAGAAATGTTAAAAAAAATCATTCCAAACTTTTGTGGCCACAGTTATGACAATAGCAAAAAAAATCAGTTCCTATAAAACATTAAAAAGAAGGTTTTGCATGTATGATATATTTGTGAATCTGGTGGCTTAAGACTTTCCAAAGGTCATCCAGACAGTTGTGAGCTGGAAATTAGATCTGCTAGTCAGTGCAAAGGGATTTTCTCTAGACTTTCCTCTTTACCACCATACTCTCTGATAGCATGGCATCTGGCACACAGAGAATACTCAAGTAAAAATTCTGAAAAGAAGTGAATGCTTCCCACATCACCTAATCACTTCCCTCCTCTGTTAGTTAAGGGAAAAGAAAATATATTCTTCAGGTGTGGACCAGCCCAAGGTATCCCGCATGTAAATAATCTGACTCTAGTTTAATAAAATGTATATGACATAAGAGTTCCAAAATATTCTGAAACATAGAACAGTTTGGCTAAAACAGAGTATTATGATTGATTTTCTCTATTTGACACAGACTCCACTGAGTGCTGAGTTTTACCCTATAGGATTTCCTCCTGTGGTGTGCCTTGCCCCCAAACATAAGTTTGCTACTGACTGATTTAGAAACACATTCGAAGTGCTATTTTGGAACGTTTGGTTTTCCACAAAGTACTTTTGAAATCTATTATGTTATGTATTTTTTTCAGCCACCAGGTGGCATGAGCTTTGCTCCTGAAATATGCAATAAAAATGTATAATAAAATGTATCCTAAAGAGAGAAATTATATCGTCTTACATATCTAACAAAAAGATAGTGAATTTTATCATGAATTCAATCAATAAAAATCTACATGCGAATAGATTTGATAGTTATGAAGAACACGTCACAGAAAGACCCTAGGAGCTTTAGGGTAGACATTTATCCTATTAAGAGCTCCCAAATAAATTTATAATTGATTCAAGATAGTTGAGCATAATTACTAGAATTATACTTTCTTAAGGCATTAATTTCATTAGTGACCTGCTCTTGTAAGATAAAGGTAAAAAATCTATTTTCTCAATTCTGTTATAATTTGTAACCCTTTTAAGCAATGATAAATCCACACACTAAGTATCAGACCAAATGTAAAGATATGCTTCATTTTTAAGAAAACTGTCAAATATTAAGAAAAATTAGAAGGTAATTATTAATTTTCTTTTAAAAAGTCATTCAACAAGAGTTTGCAGCAACATTGCTTAAAGGACTGAATTTCTCAAGAGAATTTAACTTTTCATCAGACGTCACAGGAAGGGGAGGAAAGGGCAATCAGGAGTTTATGAAGTTGCACCAGACATTTGTGGCTGGAGGAGTCTTTGGAAATGTTGCAAGATGGCATCAACCATTTCCCCTCTCAGTAGTTTATTTGTCTCTCTGCCTCCATCCCACATTCAGGTAGTCATGCCCTTTGGTGTTCACCATTCAGGAGAACCATCTGACAAGGCACAAAGCAGAGAAAATAGAGTTTTCTTAGCTTTGGGATTCCCAAAACATGTACTCTTAGGGAATGGCTGTGACTACTGATATAGATAAAGAGATATATGGCAGGGGTTTGAGGAACAGGTTTTTCCCAAAGGCTAAAATAAATCTCCAAGAGTCAACAGGAATGAGGCATCTGATGATCCCAGCACAAGACTGCTTGCTAAGGAGAGCCAAATCCAAGAGGATGAATGGCTGTGGAGTAAGTTTACACACCCTCAGAGAGTCTCAAAGACATTCATCCACCTCGAAGTAGCAAGGAGGCCACAGAGAAAGTTGCATGTGCCAACTGGGAAAGACATATAACACCCCAGCATTCATGGCAGCACTGTTTGCAATGTTGAAGACAAGCATCTGTGTGCTCAGTCATGTCTGACTCTGTGTGACCCTATGGACTATAACCCACCAGGCTCCTCTGTCCATGGGATTTCCCAGGCAAGAATACTGGAGTGGTTAGCTATTCACCTCTTCAGGGGATCTTCCTGACCCAGGCATGGAACCTGGGTTGCCTGCACTGCAGGCAGATTTATTTACTGTCTGAGCCACCAGGGAAATCCCAAAGAAGATATGATATGTATATACAGTGAAATACTACTCAGTCATAAAAGGGGACATATGCCTTAACCACTAATCTCAGGAGGTTAACCATTGCTTACCAACATCAGGGATGATTATACCTAATGCCATGTCTCCAACCTGAGTCCTTCAAGATTGGTGACCATTTTCTCTGAAAGTCACACTAGTAGAAAGGGTTGCCTAACATTTGTTGAGTTGGGACCACCTATGGGTCAGATGGTGAGGAATTTGCCTGCAATGCTAGAGACCCAGGTTCAATCCCTGAGTCAGGAAGCCCCTGAAGAAGGGAATGGCAATCCACTCCCATGTTCTTGCCTGGAGAATTCCATGGATAGAGGAACTGGGTGGACTACAGTTCATGGGGTCACAAAGGGTCGGACACAACTGAGTGGCTTTCAACATTTTTTCAACATTTGTTGAGTACGTACTGTGTATGAGACCTTTTTCTAGGCATTATACATGCATGAATTCTACTAGTACTCATCACAAACCACATGTGGTTCTCTTACATAGGAGTTTCCTTTAACTTCAGTTGAAAATGAAAATGGATCCCTAGTTTTGCTCTGTCCTGACATTTCATTCACCGTTAACACTATTAAAAACTCCGAATAGCAAGCATAGTTCAGGATTTTACTGTGAACTCACTTTACATTCAATATCAGGGGGATAACACCAGGGTTAGTCATTCCTGGAGATGTCAGAGAAAGTCATGCTCCATGTTCAGTCGTGTCTGACTCTGAGACCCCATGGACTGGAGCATGGACATGGGATTTTATCAGTAAAAATACTGGAGTGGGTTGCTATTTCCTTCTCCAGGGGATCTTGCCAACTCAGGGATGGAACACAGGTCTTCTGCATCTCCTATATTGCAGGAGGATGCTTTACTGCTGAACCACCAGGGAAGCTACCTAGAGAAAGTCATACTTGACCTTTCACTTAAAAGGTGACTAGTAATTTGATGTGAAGGTTGGGGGTGAGACTAGCCCAGCAGAGGGAGTGGTGTGTTTAAAGAAAGGTTCTAAAACAGCAGTGCTGGCTCATTTTAGGAATATCTGACATCTTGGTCCAGGGCTTGTATTGAACTAGAAGGGAGGGAGGGATGTTTGTGGCAAGGCATGCATTGGACCCATGGACACTCTGAGGGTGAGAAACCAAAGCAAGTCACTTAGCCAGAGTGAGCCTGGCTGGCTACTCCACCATGTGGTTTCCTGCTCACTGTTACTCTCAAAAAAGTGAGGAAAGTAAAGTTAATCTGTGGAAACAAACAAACAAAAAAGGTTATAAAAGAAAGCCAAGTGCTAGAACTGTGATGGAAATATGGACTCCTTAGTCCAAAATTAAATGGTGTGTCAAATTAGTAGCAATTGGAACTTACGGTATATATAGGTCCACTCAGTGTGGGAATAAGAAAAAGCAATTCAAGAAACTCCTTGTCAAGTGCTCTGGTAACAATTTGATGAAAGTGGAAAAAATGGTATTTAATTTATTGTTAAATGTTTTATTTATTCTTTACTGCATTTTCAGGGAGAAATTTTTACTGCAATGTCTTGCAAATTTGGGATATTTTGTCTTAGACCTGATTCCTTGAAAATGTAAAGGATTTCTACTATTATCCAATTTTGTGTTCTGGTGTGTCTCACAGTATTTAAATTATTTACAAAGCTTTTGTATGTTCCTCCAATGTATTCTTTATGATAGCTGCTTAATATTGTTATATCAATATAGGTTTTATAATATACTGAACAATTCTTTGAATATTCAAATTATTTATGTTTTTTTAATATATAATAAAGTGACCAAAAATGTTTTAATAAAGTAAACATAAAACTTTGTTTTGATTAGTCACTTAAAGTAAATTTCTGGGTGTGGAATTGTTGGTCAAAAGGGTATGTTTATTTAACATCTTATCACTTGCTTCACTAAAGCAGTCACTGAAAGGGCTGTATTAACATATAATGGTGCTAGCCATGAATAAGCATATCTCTTTTCATAATTTCTCCAGCATTGGGATTTATTATTCTGTTTATTTTTACTTCTTTACTATACAAAAATTTGGGTCTCATTTTGTTAAATTTGGCATTCCTTTAACCAACTTGAACTTATTTTTTTTAACATTTTTTATGAATATTTACTGCAAGAACTGTGTGGGTCCACTTATAGACAGCTATTTTTCAACAGTAAATACTACAGTTCTACCAGGCCCTTGACTAGTCGAATCCATGGATGCAGAGGCATCACAGATGGGGGTGCCAGCTATAAATTATATGGGGATTAATCCCTGCATTGTTCAAGGGTCAAATGTATTTGTATTTCTTGTGAGAACTGACACAAAAGATCAATTGATAATTTCTCACTTGGAATTTTGATGTCATCACCTACCTTTTTCATTCTTGTGGCTCTCATATAGATAGCTACCATAATTATCCATTACATTTTGCATTCACAGACAAAATGTTAATGCATAACTCTTCCCCACTTCTAGTTCACTCATTAAGTTAGTCATCCTTGAATTGGAAAATGAAGTAGAAGGGTGGGGACAAAATGTCACTATAAAGAACTTAATAAGTGATAAACAGTAATCTCCAACTTTTTATGATTCAGGAAAATAAGAGAATATTATCGCAACAGTGTAAATAATTATGATATTATTATAGCAACTGCTATGGGCTTCTGTAAAGTTGAATATTCAGATTCAGTTACCATAAACATTCAAATATTCAATTACTTATTTGAAGCTTAGTTCAAATGAAGATTTCTTTTGACAATTTCAAAGCATATTCTATCTGTAAGTGGTTTTAGAATCAAGTAGTTTCATTGAACAGGCTTTCCAGGCTATTTTGGCAATTGTGGTTGAAGGGATCAGTTAAAATTTCAAATAATGTTAATATTCATGAATTTGCAGACCAACTTCAGCTTACTTTTTAAAATGTGTGAGAATTGGAAGTTTTTTTATATTGAATATCCAATACTCTTACTACTAATAATATGTCAGAGACATTTGGTCATGAGTATGTTAACTAAAATATTTTAATTAGCAAATGTGTGTTATAAGTAACCAAGATGTTTAAAGATAATGTTCAGTCTGTTGAGCACTATTTGCCTAACATTTACTATGCGAGAGAATATTTTTTTAGGCATTATCATGTATTAGTTCTTTTAATACTTGTCACAACACTGCAAGGAGTACAGGGGAGGACAAATAATGTTTCTTTTACCATTTTGGGTTATTGGCTGAGATTCTCTGTAATAAAAGACAAAGACAAAGAACAGAAGTTTAATAACATGTACACCTCATGTATACATGGGAGAGACCCAGGAGAAATGAGATGAGGATTTCAAAGAGATGACTTTCAAATTCAGGATTATCACCATTTTTATAGGCAAAGCGAAAGGGGTATATAGGATTCTCAGGGGAGAAAAAATGATTTTTAGGAAAGATGGGAGGTAGGAGAGTTTGTGACAAAGCTTTTCTTGGGGTAGTAAATGGAGCTCAGAGTCTCTCCCTGCCATTGGTGTTTTTCAAGTACCTAGAGCCCCAGCTAGGTTTCCCAGGTGGTGCTAATGGTAAAGAACCTGCTGCCACTGCAGGAGAAATAAGAGACAGGGGTTCAACCTCTAGGTTGGGAAGATCCCCATGGAGAAGGAAATGGCAACCCACTCCAGTATTCTTGCCTGGGAAGTCCCATGGACAGAGGAGTTTGGTGGGCTATAGTCCATGATGTCACAAAGACTTGGACATGATTTAATGACTAAACAACAACAAATATGGTGGGAATATTCTATTTTCCATTTTTTCAATAAGTTCAAATTTTCTATTATAAATATGTATCCCTTCTATACTGGTAAAAATAGAATTTGCTTTTAAGAGTGTTTGCATCTTTCCTGCTGACTGGGACAGACGTTCAGCTTTGTGCCTGCTCAGATAGAAGGCACATGTCAACTTCAGCCATCCAGATGGGCATTTGAGTAGTCACTATCTGGGCATTCGGTTTTACCCACAGGGCAGGAAGAACAACCAACATGAGAAAAAGCTGTTCCTTTGCTTTATGAAATAATAAAGACTAAAAAAATAGATCTAAGACATGATCGATCTTACAAGAGGGGTATACAAACAAACAGCCTCCTGGTGAAATCAAGAAGAAATTTGTGGTTAGGTAGAGCTTTTCCCTTGGAGAAAAGGAAAACAATAGTTTGCTGCAAACCACAGCTGAAAATATAGGATGTCACAAAGATATATATTTTTTTAGACCTTATGATAATGTCAACTGCAGTGAAAATACGCCTACTTCCATTCTCAAACGTGAAGGCTTTGAATTCAGTCTTTCTTACAACACAGTTAAATCTAGCAAAAGGAAAAATTGTCACCTGAAAAGGCACCCAAATAATGTGATAAAAAGCAGTTCGATTCCATTCATTCTGACAAGAATTTATTGAGTAAATAACATGTACTAGGGGCAGGTAGGGCTTGGCACTAAGAATATAAATAAAACATGCTCATGGCTCATGAGAGGTTTTCACCTATTGGGCATGCAGACATGAAAGCAGTTTGTTTTAGTATAACAGGGTAAGTATAAGTGATGCTGTTAAAGAGTTGCTGTATTGTTACGTGCAGGTTAAATGAGATAAACATACACTCTCAAGGGACTAGAGTTGCTACTAGGTACAAAGACCTCCTTTATGCACTAGGCATGTGCCTAGTCTATGAACTCTGCAAAGGTAAGGACCATGACTATTTTGTCCTCCATTGCATAACCTGAGCTTTAGCCAACTACCTGATTTTGACTAATTGGACCAGCAACTTTGTTGCCCAACCCTCATCCCCAGATGTTTCTGTTAGAACAGGAGTTGGGGAAAATTATGGACCAAATCCTGCCCCATTTTTGTAGGGCTTACTTGCTGAGAATGGTTTTTATTTTGGGAACAGGTAGGTAACACCTATGTTTTACCTCCTAGTCCATGAAGTATCTGTGCTGAGTTTAGAAAGCAGAAAATGGTAAAGGGGTTATGAACAACTCAGGTTCATGGTGCCAGTCCTTGCTACATAAAGGGAGTTCCATCTTTGATCTACTTAAGGTAGGGATCCCCAACCTCTAGGATCTAATGCCTGATGATCTAATGTGGAGTTGATTTAATAATAACGGAAATAAAGTGCACCATAAATGTAATGTGTTTGAATTATCCAGAAACCTTACCCTCCCCAACCAGCCTGTGGAAAAATTGTCTTCCACTAGCTCAACATTCAGAAAACTAAGATCATGGCATCTGGTCCCATCACTTCATGGGAATTAGATGGAGAAACAGTGGAAACAGTGTCAGACTTTATTTTGGGGGGCTCCAAAATCACTGCCGATGATGATCTCAGCCATGAAATTAAAAGACGCTTACTCCTTGGAAAGAAATTTATGACTAACCTAGATAGCATATTCAAAAGCAGAGACATTACTTTGCCAACAAAGGTCCGTCTAGTCAAAGCTATGGTTTTTCCTGTGGTCATGTATGGATGTGAGAGTTGGACTGGGAAGAAAGCTGAGCATCGTAGAATTGATGCTTTTGAACTGTGGTGTTGGAGAAGACTCTTGAGGGTTCCTTGGACACTGAGGAGATCCAACCAGTCCACTCTAAGGAGATCAGTCCTGGATGTTCATTGGGAGGACTAATGCTAAAGCTGAAACTCCAATACTTTGGTCACCTCATACAAAGAGTTGACTCATTGGAAAAGACCCTGATGCTGGGAGGGATTAGGGGCAGGAAGAGAAGGGGACGATAGAGGATGAGATGGCTGGATGGCATCACTGACTCAATGGACATGAGTCTGGGTGAACTCTGGGAGTTGGTGATGGACAAGGAGGCCTGGCTTGCTGCAATTCATGGGTTCGCAAAAAGTCGGACACGACTGAGTGATTGAACTGAACTGAACTGAACTGAAACCCGTCCCTGCCGCCTAATGTTGGAGACCACTGACTTATGGAATTTCTATCAAACTGTTAGAGGTGTTCACAACAACTGGTATGGTCCCAAGTAGCAACGACTCCCTTAAATGTCACTGGCTCAACATAAGGCTGTTTCTAGATGCTGAGCTTTGCAAGTGGAAGAAAGGGTGTGGGTATTCTTCTCTTTGACCTTCCATACCCAGGGCAGGACCTGGTACACTGTTCAGTTCAGTCACTCAGTCATGTCCAACTCTTTGCAACCCCATGGACTACAGTAGTCCAGGCTTCCTTGTCCATCACCAGCTCCCAGAGCTTGCTCAAACTCATGTGTATTGAGTCAAGGATGCCATCCAACCATCTCATCCTCTGGATCCTCTTTTCCTCCTGCCTTCAATCTTTCCCAGCATCAGGGTCTTTTCAAATGAGTCAGTTCTTCACATCAGGTGGCCAAAGTATTGGAGCTTCAGTTTCAACATCAGTCCTTCCAATGAATATTCAGGACTGATTTCCTTTAAGATGAACTGGTTGGATCTCCTTGCAGTCCAAGGGACTATCAAGAGTCTTCTCCAACACCACAGTTCAGAAGCATCAGTTCTTAGGCCTTCAGCATTCTTTATAGTCCAACTCTCACATCCATACATGACTACTGGAAAAATCATAGCTTTGACTAGACAGACCTTTGTCAGCAAAGTAATGTCTCTGCTTTTTAATATCTATCTAGGTTGGTCATAGCCTTTCTTCCAAGGAGCAAGTGTCTTTTAATTTCATGGCTGCAGTCACTATCTGCAGTGATATTGGAGCTCAAAGAAATGAAATCTGTCACTGTTTCCACTGTTGCCCATCTATTTGCCATGATGTGATGGGATCAGATGCCATGATCTTAGTTTTTTGAATGTTGAGTTTTAAGCCAACTTTTTCTCTCTCCTCTTTCCCTTTCATCAAGAGATCTCTGGTGAATGCATGAAACCATGAACAAATATATCACAGAGGAGGAAATCACTTTATACTTCAATGGAGGCTGTGAAAGTGTTAGTTGCTCAGTCCCATCTGACTCTGCGATCCCACGGACTGTATTCTGCCCGACTCGTCTATCCATGGGATTTCCCAGGGAAGAGTACCTGAGTGGGTTGCATTCCTTTCTCCAGGAGATCTTCCAGACCCATGGATCAGACCCATCTGAGCCACGAGGAAAGCCCTCAATGGAGGCTACACTGAAGTTGACCATAGAGCTAAATTAATTTTAAAGGTGAAAATTATGTTAGTTTGGCAAAATCATTCTAATCTAATATCCTTGGTTGTAAGAATTCATAAACCCTCTCTCCCTCCCCCCCCCTTTTCTTTTCTTTTTTGCCCAGTCTTCATGTCTAGTGCTTTCCAGGTGGTGCTAGTGGTAAAGAACCCACCTGCCAATACAGGAGACTTAAGAGACACAGGTTTGATCCCTGGGTTGGGAAGATCCCTGGAGGAGGGGATGGCAACCTACTCCAGTATTCTTGCCTGGAGAATCCCATGGATAGAGGATCCTGGTGGGCTATGGTCCATAGGGTCGCAAAGAGTCAGACACTACTGAAGTGACCTAGCATACATGCACATATGTCTAGTGCTTCCATGGTCACCTGCCTTTTAACTCCTATCTATCTCATGCAACTTGAACAGAAACTGCTTTAGTTTGTCTGGGTTTAATTCTGATTTTCTCATCTTGTCTTTGAGATCTAGAATTTCCATTCCAGCATGTAGATTTTCTTTCATTTTATGTATTTTATATATATATATATATATATAATTATATATGTGTGTGTATATATATATATATATAGTCTAAGAAGGATAATTTTTAAGTTAATTAGGTTAGAATATATCATCTACATTTCTAGATCTTGTTGAGAGGTTTGCAGGATTTGAATGGTTATTTGAATGAATATTTTACTGGTTTTAGTTAAACTTGTCAAAAAACCAAAATGTGTCTATTAATTTCAAAAACTCAAGCAATCCACAGGTAGAATTAACAGTTATAGTGCCCTTTGACATCCATGGATTCCCAGCTCCCCAACTCTCCTCTCCCATACAAACCCCTCCCCTCCTCACAGAGGAAACTGTTTTTGCTAACCAGTTAATGCAGAGTATATGCACAAACATACACACAAAGGATATTTTGCATTTTTTTAGCATGAACTTTTTACCATATTAATATCTCATTGTATTGAACACTCCACAGAATTCAATAGTATGCACATACTATAATTTATTTAATTAGTTAATTGTTCTTTAAGAGTGAATAATTGTGTCATCTAGAACACTGTTGACACTCATGTGGGTTTTTTCATTCCCTCAATTGACTAGCCTTTTATTTTATCTTTGTCAGTTTCCTCTTTTATCCTTTAAGTCATATAGGAACTTTGGGTAGGAGACTTCCTGAAATAGTATCAATTTGGAATGGAGTGTCTCATATATCCTTCAAATGAAGGCTTTCTTTCCCAAGAAAATCTTTCAGTTGTCTTAACTTTGCATGTACTGTTTCGATTATTTCTCAAACCATTTTCTGGGTCCAGATCATATTCTTGTCAGTTTCCTGACAGTACTTTCAATGTGGGAAGGTTGGTCCATCTTCCCTGTTTTCCTGAATTAAGTAAACAGTAAATAGAAGCAGAAGTAAATTCAAACATGGAACTGTTTTAAGGCTGTCTGCATTATAAATAGCCAGAAGGAGATGAAAAAACATTTCAGTCCCCAACTGGGAGTGGTGGCTCAGACAGCAATTATTAAGTGCAATAGGAGATCACATAACTATGCTGTGAGTGTGCAGAGGAGGAAAGCTTAATTCTGCCTGGAAGAGTCAGGGAGTGCTTCTGAGAGGAGGTGACAATTTACCTGAACCTTCAAGGAAGAGTATTCCATGTGGGCAGGAGGAAAGGGGTATTCAAGGAGGAGAAGTGGTTATAAAGGCACAGAGGAATGACAGTGTGCATTCAAAAATGAATGGTGCATTCAGAAAGGTGTTCAGGGCTCCTTGAATGGAGGTTGCATGTGGAGGCCAAGTTTATAAGGGCCAAATGACAGGCAGGGCCAAATAAGGAGTGAAGATTTGATTGTGAGAGCCATGAGAAAATCTCTTGTTCTTTCTCCTGGAACATATTCCTTTGCCCACTCCTTTTGTTTCAGTTGCTATTTGTATTTTTATGTCTGTGGCAGTTAGTTACATTTCTCCACCTTGGAGCAATGGCCCTCTGTAAGAGATGTCCTATGCATCCCAGCAATGCACTCCTCTCTCATCACCCAAGCTGGAGGCTCTCAGGGTTCCCCCTGCCAGGGCTGCAGTGGAGGTCCCTCAATTGTGGCAGGCTCTGTATGCTGGTGGTCTGGCAGGCTTAGTCAGCCCTTCGTCTGCTGGTTGCCAGGCCCTCTCTCATGTGGATGCTGCTGGTGGCAGGTCAGCGGGGCCTGGTCACAAGGTGGTGAGTTGCCGAATCTTGCCCCACTCCTCCCTGGGACTAGTGCTGACTCACTGGTGGGCGGAGTCAAGGTCCCAAAGCCTCTGGGGCTCTTACATGTGAAGCCACATCCTGGGTTAGTCCCTATCCATGGGCTGGCAGAGCTGACTCTTGGAGTCTGGCTGCAAGGCCAGGAATCGCAGAGATCCTTTCAGGTTGTTGGATGGTGGGGGCAGGAGTGGGGGGCAGTTCCTGACACAGTTGGGTGTGGGATCTGGGGTGCCACCATGATCCACACAGTCAAAGGCTTGGCATAGTCAATAAAGCGGAAATAGATGTTTTTCTGAAACTCTCTTGCTTTTTTGATTATCCAGCAGATGTTGGCAATTTGATCTCTGGTTCCTCTGTCTTTTCTAAAACCATCTTGAACATCTGGAAGTTCACGGTTTACATGAACTTGCTGAAGCCTGGCTTGGAGAATTTTGAGCATTACTTTACTAACGTGTCAGTTAAGCCCTGCTGACCTTCAAAGCTAAATGCCCCGGGGGCTCTTCTTTTCGGATCCAGACCCCTCAGCTGGGGAGCCTGACGTGGAACTCCTGTGGGAGAATCTTTGTCATATAATTCTTCTCCAGTCTGTGGGTCACTGCCTAAAGTGTATAGGATTTGAGTATATTGTGAGTCTGCCCTGCTCTTCCTACCCGTCTCCTTGCGGTTCCTTCCTGACATCGTTTTTAAAAATATTTATTTATGACTGTGTCAGGTATTGGTTTCAGCTCTCAGGCTTCTCTAGTTGTGTCGCTCAGGCTCCAGAGCTTGTGGGCTCTGTAGTTTGCACCACGGGCTTATTTCCCAGACCAAGGACCAAACCCAGTGTTCCCTGCATTGGAAGGCAGATTCTTAACTACTGGGCCACTAGGGAAGTCCCCTTCTTTTCCTCTTTAGTTGTATTAATAAATCTTTTTCTGGTTGGCTTCAGTAATTTTCACTGATGTTAGTTGTCCGGCTGGATTTTTACCTTGAACACAGTTTTTAAAAACTTTCATTGCCAGTCCAGGTTCGATGCATGATATAGGATGCCCGGGGCTGGTGCACTGGGATGACCCACAGGGATGGTATGGGGAGGGAGGTGGGAGGGGGGTTCAGGTTGGGGAACACATGTATACCCATGGTGGATTCATGAAGTCCCCTTCTTTTCCTCTTTAGTTGTATTAATAAATCTTTTTCTGGTTGGCTTCAGTAATTTTCACTGATGTTAGTTGTCCGGCTGGATTTTTACCTTGAACACAGTTTTTAAAAACTTTCATTGCCAGTCCAGGTTCGATGCATGATATAGGATGCCCGGGGCTGGTGCACTGGGATGACCCACAGGGATGGTATGGGGAGGGAGGTGGGAGGGGGGTTCAGGTTGGGGAACACATGTATACCCATGGTGGATTCATGTTGATGTATGGCAAAATCAATACAAAATTGTAAAGGAATTAGCCTCCAATTAAAATAAATAAATTTATAGTTAAAAAAAACATTTCATTGCAGAAAATATTGGTTTGAAAGTTTAAAATCATTGAAGGCACTGTTCAGTTTTTGTCTCCTTGGAATGTTGCGGCTGGGGGCAGAGGAGTGGGGACCAGTTGAGGTTGTGGGTGTGACTGGCAGGGTTGTAGCCTAGGGTACCATGTTCTTCAGAGGCACGGGCCGCTGAGCCGGCACTTACACCAACGGCAGCATCCTAGACCTTTGCAAACAGCTCCATCAACGGTGAAGCAGAGATAGGCTGAGACAACAGAAACTGGTTCAAAGAGCAGAGCAGGAAAATTAGGGTGGAGGCTCGCAGGAGTTCCATGAGGAATTCACCAAGCTTTTTACATGAAACCTGAGGCCTCAGTGAAGCAGTTAAAAGGGTCAGCAGTTATGGAAACAAATGACTGAATGTCCAGTTAACTAGAATCACATATGAAGCTTAAGAAACAGTTATTTTAAATAAATCTCTATCTTCCTATGACTTAAAAATGATTTCATTTTCTGCATCATAATATACATTCAAACACTCATGATAGTAACATTGAGTGAGCTCCACAGCGTGTCAGGCACCATTGAAGTGTGCTACGTGTTTTCTTCAAAGCTCATCATAGCCCTGTGAAGCAGATATTAGTATCAGATGCTGAGGCAGAAAGGTGTGGGCCAGTTTGTTCAAGGTGAAACTCCTGAGAGTTGAAGGCAGACACTCTGTTTGGAGCACTTTCCTCTTCACCACCACACGCACTGCTCACACAGAGAGAACAGAAGATTTGATATCACACTTCCAATCCTTTTACCTCTACAGAGAAGCTCACCACTTGTGTGCTTCCAAATCTTTCTGCGGCAAGATGTCCTTAGATACCGTATTTGTATCCACACTAATTTGCAAGCCAACTTCAAGCTAAAATGCATTTCGAAAGTTTATCCATTGCCTTTACCCTTGGGAAACAAATATCTTTCAAAGTTCAATGACCACATTAAACATTTACCATTTACCTTTTATACTTCCTTCTCTGAACTTAAATTTCCCTACCAGTCTTCTGCTCTGAATTCTGAGTTTATGTACGCAGTGTGTTACCTTAACACTTTCGGAGATTATTCAGAAGCTCAGAACTGTGGCGCGTTCTCGGAGGGGAGAAAAAAAAATCAAGTTTATAAAGTTGGGTATTAAGCAAATTAGACCCTATTAGAACAAAGAGATCTTTGATTTTCATGCATGATGTGATGGAAAAAAGATAACACAAGAATGTCATTCAGTGTTATTCTGCACATTTCATTTTTATCCTAATTGTGTGCAAATGAAAAGGGTCTCTGAACATTCAAAAGGGCTTTTCACTACTCATTAACCACATATAAATGCATGGGCAGTGGTTTGCCCCAGAAGATTGCCTTGAAGGTGACTTGAATATATAGCTTCTGATTAAAGGGCAGACCTTTCCTCTTGGCTTCATCAATTCTTTGGCTCTCAGTGGTTAGAATTGCTAATAATTGTGGAATTTATTACCAGGTCTGATGGAGTTTGGGGCATAGTCTGTGCACCAGGGTCAAAGTAAAAAGAATACTGCCATGTCGATTCTACGTGTGGCTCGAACCACATTTAGTGGTTACAGCCCTAGCTCTTCAGATATCCAATTCTAGAGAGCTCAGGTTCATTCCCACATGTGTACCCTTTGCCCCAGCTACATAGACTACCTGAAGGTCCTCAGCTTTTTGTTCGTTTTGGCTCTATCCATTCTATATCTTCTCTCATTCACAAACATTATTTTCCACTTAAAATTTATACAAATAATTTTAGAGTATTTTTTCAGTTTTGAAAAATCTATGTTGATATTAAAAATGAATTGCATATATGATACATGAAATTGTATATTCTTTTTGTAATAGATTTGAACAACACACAAATATACAGAGTGAAATGTGAAAGGTCCTCTTTATCATTGCTACTATCTCATACATAAATTGTTTTGAGAATTTTTTTGTTCTTTTATTGTAATATATACTACATTCAGAAAAATGCAGACATTATTTTATATATGTATATGATTTTATGTATCATATGTATGATTTATATATACATCTATACATATGATTTGAAGGGGTGGTTTATGGTCTAACATTCTATGTTTGCACTCCTAAGAATATAGTTCAATTTTGCCAGTTTTTACACTTTATTTAAGTGGAATAGTGTATAATGTTTCTTACTTTTTTCACCCACCATTTGGTTTGTGAAATAATTCATGAATTGTGATGTGTGGCAGCAGTTTTGCGTAGTACTCTAATCTGTGCATATAGAGATGAGCAGGGGAAGAGGGATGAGAAGGAGGAGGATTGAGGGAGTCAGTTCAGTTCAGTTCAGTTCAGTCACAGTCGTGTCCGACTCTTTGCGACCCCATGAATCGAAGCACGCCAGGCTTCCCTGTCCATCACCAACTCTCGGAGTTCACTCAGACTCACACCCATCGAGTCAGTGATGCCATCCAGCCATCTCATCCTTTGTTGTCCCCTTCTCCTCCTGCCCCCAATCCCTCCCAGCATCAGGGTCTTTTCCAATGAGTCAACTCTTCGCATGAGATGGCCAAAGTACTGGAGTTTCAGTTTTAGCATCATTCCTTCCAAAGAAACCCAGGGCTGATCTCCTTTAGGATGGACTAGTTTGATCTCCTTGCAGTCCAAGTGACTCTCAAGAGTCTTCTCCAACACCACAGTTCAAAAGCATCAGTTCTTCGGTGCTCAGCCTTCTTCACAGTCCAACTCTCACATCCATACATGACCACAGGAAAAACCATAGCCTTGACTAGACAGACCTTAGTCAGCAAAGTAATGTCTCTGCTTTTCAATATGCTATCTAGGTTGGTCATAACTTTTCTTCCAAGAAGTAAGTGTCTTTTAATTTCATGGCTGCAGTCACCATCTGCAGTGATTTTGGATATCCAGTCAAGAATACTGCAGTGGGTTGCCATTCCCTTCTTCAGGGTATCTTCTCAACCCAGGGTTTAAAGTCCCGTCTCCTTATTGAGGGCAGATTCTTCAGGGAAGCACCAGATAGAGGAAGGGATGCAATTAATTTTTGAATATTGACTTTTTTCCACAACCTTGCAACACTCTTGTTAATTCTAATAAATGTATCTGTAGATTCATTCAGTTCAGTTCAGTCACTCAGTCATGTCTGACTATTTGAGACCCCATGAATCACAGCAAGCCAAGCCTCTCTGTCCATCACCAACTCCCAAAGTTCACTCAAACTCATGACCATTGAGTTGGTGATGCCATCCAGCCATCTCATCCTCTGTTGTCCCCTTCTCCTCCTGCCCCCAATCCCTCCCAGCATCAGGGTCTTTCCCAATGAGTCAACTCTTTGCATGAGGTGGCCAAAGTATTGGAATTTCAGCTTTAGCATCATTCCTTTCAAAGAAATCCCAGGGCTGATCTCCTTCAGAATGGAATGGTTGAATCTCCTTGCAGTTCAAGGGACACTCAAGAGTCTTCTCCAACACTACAGTTCAAAAGCATCAATTCTTCGGTGCTCAGCTTTCTTCACAGTCCAACTCTCACATCCATATATTACCACTGGAAAAACCATAGCCTTGACTAGACGGAAATTTGTTGGCAAAGTAATGTCTCTACTTTTCAATATGCTGTCTAGTTGGTCATAATTTTCCTTCCAAGGAGTAAGCATCTTTTAATTTCATGCCTACAATCACCATTTGCAGTGATTTGGGAGCCCGCCAAAATAGTCTGACACTGTTTCCACTGTTTCCCCATCTATTTGCCAGGAAGTGATGGGACCAGATGGCATGATCTTCGTTTTCTGAATGTTGAGCTTTAAGCCAACTTTTTCACTCTCCTCTTTCACTTTCATCAAGAGGCTTTTTAGTTCCTCTTCACTTTCTGCCATAAGGGTGGTGTTGTCTGCATATCTGAGGTTATTGATAATTCTCCCAGCAATCTTGATTCCAGCTTGTGCTTCTTCCAGACCAGCATTTCTCATGATGTACTCTGCATATAAGTTAAATAAGCAGGGTAACAATATACAGCCTTGATGTACTCCTTTTCCTATTTGGAACCAGTCTGTTGTTCCATGTCCAGTTCTAAATGTTGCTTCCTGACCTGCATATAGGTTTCTCAAGAGGCAGGTCAGGTGGTCTGGTATTCCCATCTCTCTCAGATTTTTTACACAGTTTATTGTGATCTACACAGTCAAAGACTTTGGCATAGTCAATAAAGGAGAAATAGATGTTTTTCTGGAACTCTGTTGCATTTTTGATGATCCAGCAGATGTTGGCAATTTCATGTCTGCTTCCTCTGTCTTTTCTAAAACCAGCTTAAACATCAGGAAGTTCATGGTTCACGTATTGTTGAAGCCTGGCTTGGAGAATTTTGAGCATTACTTTACTAGCGTGTGAGATGAGTGCAATTGTATGACAGTTTGAGCAATTTTTGGCATTACCTTTCTTTGAGATTGGAATGAAAACTGACCTTTTCCAGTCCCGTGGCCACTGCTGAGTTTTCTAAATTTGCTGGGATATTGAGTGCTTATCTAAATAGAAATTTAACAAATTGGCTCCTTTTTATACTCTTCTCGCTATTCTTATCCTTTTTGATTACTTTCTGCCCTAGCTAGAACATCTAATACAGTGTTGAATATGGGTGATAATACCAGGCATCTTGTCTTAATCCTGTTCTCAGAGAGGAAACATGTGCATATGTTTATTTATGTATGTTTCACCCATAAGTGTATGTATATGTCAGTTATTTGCACATGTCTTTGTCAGACTAAAGGGATATTTTTATACTGCTAGTTTTCTGAGAAATTTATTATTTTTTTAAAATCATGGGTGGATGTTCAATTTTCTCAGATTTTTTTCTGCATCTACTGATACAATAACAAGTTTGGATTTTTATCTTTTGATGTGTTAATAGGTTTATTTACATGCTTTGATTTCCTAATGATACAGCAACCTTACATTTCTGAGGTAAATGCAATTTAGATGTGAGGTATTATCATTTGCATATATTGCTTTATTCACTTTGTTATTATTTCCTTGTGATTCTTATATTATGTTAATGAGTAAAACAATATTTTTTTCATAACTCCTTATTATGATTTGGAATCTACATATGCTGCTGCTGCTACTGCTAAGTTGCTTCAGTTGTGTCCAACTCTGTGCGACCCCTTAGACAGCAGCCCACCAGGCTCCCCTGCCCCTGGGATTCTTCAGGCAAGAACACAGGAGTGGGTTGCCATTTCCTTCTCCAATGCATGAAAGTGAAAAGTGAAAGTGAAGTCGCTCAGTCATGTCCTACTCTTAGTGACCCCATGGACTGCAGCCTACCAGGCTCCTCTGTCCAAGGGATTTTCCAGGCAAGAGTATTGGAGTGGGTTGTCATTGTCTTCTCTGCTACATTATGCTAGTCACATCAAAATAGTCTGGAAGTGTTCCTTTTATTATTTTTCTTTTTTCTAGAAGATTTTGTGGAAGAGTGGAATTATTTCTTTCTTTATTGTTTTGTTGTGTTCAGTCGCTAAGTTGTGTCCAGCTCTTTGCAACTCCATGGACTGCACCACTCCAGGCTTCCCTATCCTCCACTGTCTCCTGGAGCTTGCTCAAACTCATGTCCATTGAGTTGGTGATGCTATCCAGCCATCTCATCCTCTGTCTCCCCCTTTTCCTCCTGCCCTCAATCTTCCCAGCACCAAGGTCTTCTGCAATGAATCTGTTCTTCCCATCAGGTGGCCAAAGTATTGGAGCTTCGGCTTCAGCATCAGTCCTTCCAATGAATATTCAGGGTTGATTTCCTTTAGGATTGACTGATTTGATCTGTTGCAATCTGAGGAACTCTCAGTCTTCTCCAGCACCACATTGAAAGCATCAATTCTTCAGCACTCAGCTTTCTTTATGGTACAACTCTCTCATCCATACATGACTACTGGAAAAACCATAGCTTTGACTATATGGACCCT
The DNA here is from genome assembly GCA_006408695.1 of Aepyceros melampus. Lineage (NCBI taxonomy): Eukaryota > Metazoa > Chordata > Mammalia > Artiodactyla > Bovidae > Aepyceros > Aepyceros melampus. The sequence continues at coordinate 92,994 of SJXQ01010892.1, read as the reverse complement.
TTGTTGGCAAAGTGATGTCTTTGCTTTTTAATATGCTGTCTAGATTTGTCATAGCTTTCCTTCCAAGGAGCAAGTGTCTTTTGTTTCATGGCTACAGTCATCATCCACTGTGATTTTGGAGCCCAGGAAAATAAAATCAACCATTCTTTACACTTTTCCTGCTTCTATTTGCCATGAAGTGATGGGACAGGATGCTATGATCTTAGTTTTTATTAAACTAGCTTTTTTACTCTCCTCTTTCACCCTCATCAAGAGATTCTTTAGTTCCTCTCTGCTTTCTGTTGTTAGAGTGGAATCATCTGCATAGCTGAGGTTGTTGATATTTCTCAACAGCGATTTTGATTTCAGCTTGTGATTCACTCAGCCTGGCATTTTATACCATGTACTCTGCATATAAATTAAGTGAACAGAGTAACAATATATACCCTTGGCATACTCCTTTCCCAGTTTTGAACTAGTCTGTGGTTCCATGTCCGGTTCTAACTGTTGCTTCTTGACCTGCATACACGTTTCTTAGGAGGCAGGTAAATTGATCTGGTATTCCCACCTCTTTAAGAATTTTCCACAGTTTGTTGTGATCCACACAGTCAAAGGCTTTTGTGTAGTCAGTGAAGCAGAAGTAGATGTTTTCCTGGAATTCTCTTGCGTTTTCCATGATCCATTGGATGTTGGCAATTTGATCAGCTGGAATTCCATCACCTCCACAAGCTTTGTTCATAATAATGCTTCCTAAGGCCCACTTGACTTACATTCCAGGATGTCTGGCTCTAGGTAGTGAGCACACAGCATCGTGGTTATCTGGATCATTAAGACCTTTTTTTGTACAGTTCTGATTCTTGCCACCTCTTATTAATCTCTTTTGCTTCTGTTAGTTCCTTACCCTTTCTGTCCTTTTTCCTGCCCATCTTTTTCCTGATATATTCCTTGATATCTCCAGTTTTCTTGAAGAGATTTCTAGTCTTTCCCATTCTCTTGTTTTCCTCTATTTCTTTGCATTGTTTACTTAAGAAAGCTTTCTTATATCTCCTTGCTAGTCTCTGGAACTCTGCATTCACTTGGGTATATCTTTCGTTTTCTCCTTTGCCTTTCATTTCTCTTCTTTTCTCAGCTGTTTGTAAAGCCTCCTCAGACAACCACTTTGCCTTTTTGCTTTTTTTTTTTTTTTTACTTTGGGATGGTTTTGGTCACCACTTTCTGTACAGTATTAGGAACCTCCATCAGCAGTTCTTCAGGCATTCTATCAGATCTAATTCCTTCAATCTACTCATCACCTCTCTGTATAATCATAAGGGATCTGATTTTGGCCATACCTGAATGACCTAGTGGTTTTCTCTACAATTTAAGTCTGAATTTGGCAATAAAGGGTTCATGATCTGAACCACAGTCAGCTCCAGGTCTTCTTTTGGCTGACTGTGTGTTGTTTTTTGTTCAATCACTAAGTCATGTCTGACTTTTTGTGATCCCATGGACTGCAGCATGCTGGGCTTGCCTGTCCTTCACTCTCTCAGAGTTTGCTCAAACTCATGTCCATTGAGTTGGTGTCATCCAACCATCTCATCCTCTATTGTCCCCTTCTCCTCCTGCCCTCAATCTTTCCAGCATCAGGGTCTTTTCCAGTGAATCTGCTCTTTGCATCAGCAGTTGCCTGTATAGAGCTTCTCCATCTTCAGCTGCAAATAATATAATCAACCTGATTTCAGTCTTGACTATCTGGTGATGTCCATATATAGAGACGTCTCTTGTTTTGTTGGAAGAAGATGTTTGCTATGCCCATGCATTCTCTTGGCAAAACTCTGTTAGCCTTTGCCCTGTTTCATTTTGTACTCCAAGGTCAAAATGTTACTACAGTTATCTCTTGACTTTCTGCTTTTGCATTCCAATCCCCTATGATGAAAAGGACATATTTTTTTGGTGTTAATTCTAGATAGTCTTGTAGGTCTTCATAGAACCGTTCAACTTCATCTTCTTCCACATTACTGGTTGGGGCATAGACTTGGATTACTGTGATGTTGATTGGTTTGCCTTGAAAACGAACCAAGATCATTCTTCTGTTTTTGACATTCACCAAAGTACAACTTTTCAGATTCTTTTGTTGACTATGAGGGTTGCTCCATTTCTTCTAAGGGATTCTTGCAAACAATAGTAGATATAATGGTTGCTGCTGCTGCTGCTAAGTCGCTTCAGTCGTGTCCAACTCTGTGCTACCCCATAGATGGCAGCCCACCAGGCTCCACCGTCCTTGGAATTCTCCAGGCAAGAACACTGGAGTGGGTTGCCATTTCCTTCTCCAATGCATGAAAGTGAAAAGTGAAAGTGAAGTCACTGAATCGTGTCCAACTCTCAGCGACCCCATGGACTACAGCCCACCAGGCTCCTCTTTCCAAGGGATTTTCCAGGCAAGAGTACTGGAGTGGGGTGCCATTGCCTTCTCTGAGCTATAATGGTTATTTGAATTAAATTCACCCATTTGCATCCACTTTAGCTCACTGATTCCTAAGGTGTCGATGCTCACTCTTGCCATCTTGATGCTTGACCACATCCAATTTGCCCTGATTCATGGACCTAACACTCCTGGTTCCTATGCAATTTTGTTCTTTACAGCGTCAGACTCTACTTTCACTACCTGACACATCCACAATTGTGCAGCGTTTCCGCTTTGCCCCAGCCTCTGGCCAAGTGAAAGTGAAAGTGTTAGTTGCTCAGTCCTGTCTGGACTTTTCGTGGCCTGATGGACTGTAACCCACCAGGCTTCTCTGTCGATGGAATTCTCCAGTCAAGAATACTGAAGTTCTTGCCTTTCTCTTCTCCAGGGATTCTTCCCAACCCAGGGATCAAACCCAAGCTTTCTGCATTGCAGGGAGATTCTTTACAGTCTGAACCACCATGGAAGCCCAAACCAGCTAAACTCTGGAACTATTTCTCCTCTCTTCCACCGTGGCATGCTGGACACCTTCTGACCTGAACAGCTCATCTTCCGGTGTCATATCTTTATGCATTTTTATACTTCATGGGGTTCTCGGAGCAAGAATACTGGAGTGATTTGCCATTCCCTTCTTCAGTGGGCCATGTTAATTCAATATCTTTGATTATTTAAGGAATATTCAAGTTTTTGGTTTTTCTGAGTCCATATTATTTTTGTTTCTCTAATATTTTTATTTGTCTTCTTACCAAAAAGATTGGTATAAAATCAGGAAAATATATATATTTTAAAATCTGTAGCTATCTGACCCCTTTCTCATTCCTGATAGTTGTTATTGATGACTTTTAAAAATCAGTCCTACCAGAGATTTGCCAGTTTTATTGTTTATTTTCTAAAATTGAGCTCTTGATTGTGTTGGTCCTCTCTGTAATACTGTTTCTACTTCACAGACTAATACTTCTGCTCTTCATTTTATTATTATTGTTGTTATTATCATTATATTTCTACTTCTGCATTCTTTGTGGTGTGCTTAGTTTCTCAGTCATATCCAACTGTGACCCCCATGGACTGTATGTCACTATTTTTCTTATAAGTCAGTTTTCAAAGTAGCTGCACCATTTTAAATTTCCACCAACAAAGCATAAGAGTTCCACTTTCTCCACTTCCTCACCAATACTTATTATTATCTGTAGATTTTTTAATGAAGCCATCCTAGTAGATATGAAGTGGTACAATTCTGTGATTCTAATTTTCACTTTCTTGATGTCAATTCATATAGAACATTTTTCATTTGCTTTTTGGTCATTTGTGTATCATCTTGGGAGAAATATCTGGAATAAAAATTATTTGCCCATTTTAAAAATTGGACTATGTGTCTTTTTATTATTGATATTTTATTATTCTTT
>SJXQ01010892.1:76737-88654 GCA_006408695.1 Aepyceros melampus | reverse complement strand
AGCTTTAGCATCATTCCCTCCAAAGAAATCCCAGGGCTAATCTCCTTTAGAATGGACTGGTTGGATCTCCTTGCAGTCCAGGGGACTCTCAAGAGTCTTCTCCAACATCACAGTTCAAAAGCATCAATTCTTCGGTGCTCAGCTTTCTTCACAGTCCAGCTATTGCATCCATACATGACCACTTGAAAAACCATAGCCTTGACTAGATGGACCTTTGTTGGCAAAGTAATGTCTCTGCTTTTGAATATGCTGTCTAGGTTGGTCATAACTTTTCTTCCAAGGAGTAAGTGTCTTTTAATTTCATGGCTATGGAAAAGCTCTATACAGTCAACAAAAACAAGACCAGAAGCTGACTGTGACTCAGATCATGAACTCTTTATTGCCAAATTCAGACTTAAATTGAAGAAAGTAGGGAAAACCACTAGACCACTCAGGTATGACCTAAATCAAATCCCTATGATTATACAGTGGAAGTGAGAAATAGATTTAAGGGGCTAGATCTGATAGATAGAGTGCCTGATAAACTATGGACAGAAGTTCGTGACATTGTACAGGAGACAGGGATCAAGACCATCCTCATGGAAAAGAAATGCAAAAAAGCAAAATGGCTGTTTGAGGAGGCCTTACAAATAGCTGTGAAAAAAAAGTGAAAAGCAAAGGAGAAAAGGAAAGATACAAGCATCTGAATGCAGAGTTCCAAAGAATAGCAAGAAGAGATAAGAAAGCCTTCCTCAGTGATCAATGCAAAGAAACAGAGGAAAACAACAGAATGAGAAAGCCTAGAGATCTCTTCAAGAAAATTTGAGACACCAAGGGAACATTTCACACAAAGATGGGCTCCATAAAGGACAGAACTGATATAGACCTAACAGAAGCAGAAGATATTAAAAAGATGTGGCAAGAATACACAGAAGAACTATATAAGAAAGATCTTTCCGACCAAGATAATCATGATGGTGTGATCACTCACTTAGAGCCAGACATCCTGGATTGTGAATTCAAGTGGGCCTTAGAAAGCATCACTACTAACAAAGCTAGTGGAGATGATGGAATTTCAGTTGAGCTATTTCAAATCCTTTCCCCTTAGGTAACTGTAAATTTGTTTTCTCTGTCTGTGAGCCTGTTTTCAGTTCATCAGTAAGTTCATTTGTATCATATTTTAGATTCCACATATAAGTGATATCATATGGAAGTTATCTTTCTCTGTCTGACTTATTTCACTTCGTATGATAATCTCTAGGTCCATCCATGTTGCTGCAAATGGCATTATCTCATTCTTTTTAATGGCTGAGTAATAGTGTATTTTTGTAGCATAACAGTCTGTTATTTTAGAGGTCATCAAATAATCTGAAAGTTGATTCATGAATTGTAACTGCATATGTTCATTTTTTGAAAAGTGAAAGTGTTAATCACATCCTACTCTTTACAACCTCATGACTATAGCCCACCCAGGTCCCCTGTCCATGGAATTCTCCAGGCAAGAATATTGGAATAGGTTGCCATTCTCTTCTCCAAGTTATCTTCCCAACCCAGGCATCAAACCCAGGTCTCTTGTATTGCAGGCAGGTTCTTTACCATCTGAGCCACCAGGGAAGCCCAGGAGAGGCTGTATTGTTTAAATCAGATCCATAATGAGGTCCATTTGCCAAAAAGTTAAAAAAAATAGAAATTTAAAAGCTTTAAAATTTAACTGACTAGTAATTCTATGTCATCTTTTTGAGGGGTGCAATTTGTGTAATAAGGGGATTGAAATATTTCTTAACTATATCCAAAAGATTTTATTACTTAAAAAATGAAGCAATATGGTAAGATATTTATGTGTATTAAATATTGATGGGCATAGATATAGGTGCTTTGATGTGTATCTGAAATATTTCTCTTTTAAAAATCATCATTATCATAATAACTTCCATTTTAGTTAAGAATGGATCTTTTGAACTTTTGATATGATGGATAAAGCTAACAACAAAATTATGTGTTTCTTCTTTCTGGTTCTTGGGCATCTTCTTCATGACTTTTACATGGAGCACAGGAATAGAATGAAAAGTCATAAAATGGACAAGATGAACACAGAGTACTTTGGACCAGCAAACTTCTCCTTAGGTTGAGGCTATAAAGTCATTGCTGAGATACTTTTCCAAAAATTCTTTTTCTTTTATTATCCTTTAAATCCTACATAGAAATAAACAAAAGGAGATGTCCCACTATAGCTTTAAGTCAAACCCTTAATTTTATTTGAATATAGTATCTTTTGTCATTTAATTACAGCCATTTTTATTTTCTTTTTTTTAAGCTTCTAGATCACTGTGTAATTTTTGTATTTATGCAGATTAGACTGAGAGTCCAGGAAGACCCAGCCACACAATTAAGGACAGAATGGAACCTTCCACTTTACATCTATCTTCCCCAATTTAAAATATGACATTTTCCATTTTCTAATCATAAACTGTTGGCTTATGTTTTTTCATTTTAGACAAGTATTTTCTTCTCAAAACTGGCTACAGTGAATTTGTAGCTTCTCAAGGAAACATGGATTTGAGTCAACAAATCATCTCCAGAATTCACTGGCATTTTTGCTCTGTATCCAATTTTAGGAAGTAGTATGGGGACCATACAAGAAATTTCTCCCTCAGTCAGGGCCTTTTGTTTAGAATTTTCATAGGATTTAACATTAGAATTTATTATAGATTTGGAAAGATGTCCTCATTGCACCTGATGTCTTCTGTTGCCTTGCTGTCCTTGAAGGCTAAATTACTTTTAGAGATGTAGATGCAGCAATGAAGGGTTATTGGTAGTATCTAGAAAACAGGCAGCATAGCTTAAGTTGGGAATTTGAGGAAGGTTTGATACAGGGACTTTTTACAAAGATGTCATCAGGTATAGGAGACTGTAAGACTAGTGACTCTGGGGTTGTTACCCTCAGTCTCACTTGACAAGAGGGAGAGAATTGTTGTCTATAGCTAGAGAAAGGGGTGCAGAGAAGGTAGCTGATAGGAATTGTGATAAAGGGACCACTGCAGATAAGAGGCTAGGAAATTAATACCCCACATCACTTTTCTTCCTTCCTCCATTGGTGCTTGTCCTTGGTCAAACCCAACTGGAATGAGAAGCTAAAGAAACTCACTGATTTCAGGTCAGGCTCCTAGAGCAAAGAGTAGGGCCAATATGTAGAATGGACATCCAGTACACCAGCTGATCCAGGAAAATTCTGTAAATGCACTGAAGTGTCTGCTTGCTGAGCATTCCACATAGGCTAATATGCATTAGAAATTATTCCAAGGATAATATATTCTCCATTTGGGTGTTGGGGGCAGTCAGATTCCTTAGGCAATTTATATACCATTGGCAGATGCTATGATTCCCTATCTATCCCTCTAGTGGGGTTTAGCAATCAGTTGGCTCAGTATTATGCTCTGAGTGTATAAACAAAGGTGATTCATTAAGGGAAGAAGCCACATGTTTTGCACTGACCAAGGGGGTATAAAATAAGAATGAATGCAAGAGGATATAAAAATAGGTGATTTCTGACATCAAGTCCTTTTTTGTGCTTTTGTGTTTTGTAGAGCATTGATAGTGATCTTCCTATTTTTTAAATTGAAGTATAGTTGATTTTTTATGGGCTTCCTGGATAGCTCAGCTGGTAAATAATCTGCCTGCAGTGCAGGAGACCCTGGCTCAATTCCTGGGTCGGCAAGTTCCCCTGGAGAAGGGATAGGCTATTCACTCCAGTTTTCTTGGGCTTCCCTGGTGGCTCAGTTGGTAAAGAATCCACCTACAATGCAGGAGACCTGGGTTCGATCCCTGGGTTGGAAAGATCCCCTGGAGAAGGGAAAGGCTACTCACTCCAGTATTCTGGCCTGAAGAATTCTATGGACAGTTGTAGTCCATGGGGTCACAAAGAGTTGGACACGACTGAGGGACTTTCACTTTCACTTTTCATAGTTGATTTACAATGTTTCAAATGTACAGCAAAGTGATTCAGTAATATACACACACACACACACATATACATGCATATATATGTGTATATATATATATATATATTCTTTCTCAGATTCTTTTCCATTATAGGTTGTTATACAATATTGAATGTAGTTTCCTGTGCTGTTATTTTCTATTTTATATACAACAGTGTGTATGTGTTAATTCCAAATTTCTAATTTATCCCTACCTTTCCCCTTTGGTAGCCATTAGTTTATTTTCTATGTCTGAGTCTATTTCTATTTTGTAAATAAGTTCATTTGTGTCATATTTTAGATTCCACATCTGGGATATCATACGGTATTTGTCTTTCTCTGTGTGATTTACTTCATTTAGTATGATAATCTCTAGGTCTATCCATGTTGCTGCAAATGGCATAATTTCATTCTTTTTTATGACAGCATAATATTCCATTGTATATATGTACCACATCTTTATTTATTCCTCTGTCAGTAGACATTTGGGTTGCTTCCATGTAAACAGGTTGCTATTGTAAACAGTGCTGCAGTGAACATTGGGGTCATGTATCTTCACATTAAAGTTTTTGTCTTTTCCAGATATATACCCAGGAGTTGACAAATAATAATTTTTAAAAAATAAAGACTTTCAAGTGGATTTTTCAGACTCAGCTAATTGTGTGAGGATGACTGACAGAGCAGAGCAGGTGGAGCCCTTGTGCTCCCAGCTCAGAGCATACCAGGTAGATGCATTAGTAGCAGTACATGGCATTCAGATTTCATAGCTCAACTCTTGCCTAATTCATACTTTAACACATTTCACTCTTAAATCCCTGAACTATCTATCATATATCAAATTCTGAGTTATTATAAAATAGCCAAGCAATGAGTACTGTACTATATATTCTGAGCTATTACACAGTGGTGCTTCCAGCCAGACATCAGTTCAATTTGAGCAGTGCTGCAATTCCTAGTGAACATCAGGGTTTATTCTACCATTATCTGCATGTTTTGCATTTATTTTGTCCTGTCCTTATTAGCTAATGAAATGAGAGGAAAATAGAAAATCAAATATAGTGATGCATAGGTCTCACAATGTAATTGAGAGTAAAAAGAAAAAAAAAAACATGGTAGCCTCTCAGAAACTAGAAATATTTAATGCCAATCAAACTTCCACTCAATAACTGTGTATTAAAATATGGAGGAAAAGAACAAAGTTAGGGGAACACATGAAATGATAAAGGTGCATTATGATCAGATTTTTTGAAGTTTGGACTCAGTGGGATATAAACATAAAATGGATTTATTTTTTTCTCCAGTCACCGCCTTCAACCATGCTATACTGAATCTCTTTTTCCTGTCTTTTAATGAAGTCTTGGACAAATTTCATAAGTCTCTGGTCACTTTTGGTTATTAAAACACAGTCCAGTTTACATTTTCAATCTCAGTGTCTATTTAATTTGTATTTCTCTTTCGTTCCCCTTCAGCATCAGCTTCAACAGTGATCCTGACAATTTATGAGTGTCAGGACAAGGTACAAAAGAGATGTTTCTTCTCTATTCCTGCTTCAAAACCTGACTCTTCCAAATATCAAGATGGACAGGATGTGGAGGAAAATGGATACATGACCAAATTTGTCTTTACTTCCTGTCTGTGACTGTGTCCCCTTTTTGTCATTATTGGTTAGTACTGCTTCTTTGTTATCTCCTCCTGACCATCAAGAATTTCTGTAAGAAAAGCATGGAATTTTTGTCTCCCTTGTGGGCCTGTCTTAGTTTTGCAGAAATTCAGTGGATTTGTTTATTTACATAGTTCCCTAGTGTGGAGAATGAGGAAGTGGTTCTCAACTTGTGCAGTACAGTAGTTTCCTACCACCCAGGAAGCCTTTAAAAATATGTGAAGGCATTATTGGTTGTCAGGGTAACAGACTGCATTTAGTGTTCAGGGACCAGTGATATTAAATGTAATCTCCAAAGGGATCAGAGTCAAAAACAGTGCATGCAGTGCAGGGACAGCCTCTGTAGAACAGTGCTACTCCATTGCCCACATCCTTCCCCTTCTGAGAAGCCATGTAGAAAGAGTGAGATACATCTTCATTTGTAGGCAAATAGCCATACTCTTCCCTACCCCCTCCTGGCCCCACCAGTGCTTGTCTGCAAAGGCCACCTCAGTCCCAGCCTCGTATTCTCCATGATCTAGCAAATATAGTGACAATGACTAGCATAGCAGCACCTTCTCCCACTCAGGACCCTGATCTCATACCTAGGCCAGAGTCCATCCTGACTGGGTGATGCCAACAATGTAAGCCCAGTTAGCCTCGCAACAATTTTTCTTTTTTTAAATTTATTTTTATTGGAGTATAGCCACTTTACACGGAGAAGGCAATAGCAACCCACTCCAGTACTCTTGCTTGGGAAATCCCATGGGTGGAGGAGCCTGCAGTCCATGGGGTCATGAAGAGTCAGACACGACTGAGCAACTTTCATGCATTGGAAAAGGAAATGGCAACCCACTCCAGTGTTCTTGCCTGGAGCATCCCAGGGACGGGAGAGTCTGGTGGGCTGCCGTCTATGGGGTCGCACAGAGTCGGACACGACTGAAGTGACTTGCAGCCGCTTTACAATGTTGTGTTGGTTTCTGTTTTACAGCAAAATGAATCAGCTGTACATATATGTATATCCCCTCTGTTTTGGATTTCCTTCTCATTTAGGTCACCACAGAGCACTGATTAGAGTTCCCTGTGCTATACAGCAACAATTGTTCTTGACTTTGATGCCTTTGTTTGCCCTTCTCCAGTTCCCTCAAATATTCTGGGAAGTGAAGGACAGGAACGATTTGGGAATGAAGGCTGTGGGTACCAGGACAGGACATGCTACCTCTTGATAGGCTTAGTGAGCCTCTGAAGAATAGTGCTACCCCATTGCCCACATCCTTCCCCTTCCGAGAAGCCATATAGAAAGAGTGAGATACATCTTCACTTGTAGGCAAATAACCATACTCTTCCCCACCCCTTCCCTGCCCCACCAGTGCTTGTCTGCAAAGATCACCTCAGTCCCAGCCTTGTATCCTCATCATGTCTGGCCATAATCCTGGGCAGGAATCGGAAGAAGAAAAGGGACTAAGTGCCTCTTGGTCCTCAGCTCTAGACTGTAGGTTGTCATTTTAGGGTAATAGGAAAAATCTCATTCAATATCCTACAACATCATAATAAAAAAAATCTAATTTCAAAGTGAGAGGTAATTAGAAACTTTTAACATTTTTTTAATTAACTCTCTGGGAATAGTTCCCATTTTTCACAATTTTACTTTAAAACATGCTTCCCTCCCTTCCCCCTGAGAGTGCCTTATGAACAAATACTGGTGACTAAATATATAGAAAATAGTTCTGATAAGTTGAAATCCATGAAATATTTGCTGAGTAGACTCTGGGGTCTTTGTTACTCTGTGGAATAGTGAAGAAGCCCTAGACTTGAAGTCATATTGACTTCAGTTCAAATGATGCTTCTGTCACTAATGCCTTGTGACATATGAATGAGGTTCAAGTCTCAAGGATGAGTTTTAGTTTTCTGACTGTGCAGTTGTGTGGGTAGTGGTGTGATTTACTGAGATGAAACTGCTAGAGGAACAGGTTGAGAAAGAAGATCCTGAGTTTAGCTTTGGACATGCTGAATTTGATATGCCTTTGATACCCCCAAGTAGAGGTGTACAGGAAATAAATGGAGACTTTCTCGGATTCAGAAGAAATATCTGAGCTGGAGTCATAGCAATTGTTCTTGTTTCGTAGCATCTACCCCCATCCTCCTCCTTTCTTGGATGTAATAAATTCTCATAACGAAAAAAAAAAAAAAAAAGAAAGCTAGGTGTGAGTGGATGCGAACTGATGCCATAGGAGTGGAATGAATAGTCTAAGAAGAATGCAAAGTTAAAATGATCTGGGATTGAATGAGAAGGAATTGTGAAAGTTCGTGTTTAGGTAGAAGAAAATGATTCAGTACAGGAGCATCAAGGGATACAGGAAGGGAGAGGAAGTTTAGCTTACTTCACATTTTCCCATATTCTTTCTTTTTCCACGTGTGTTGATGCATTACCTGACATTCTTATCTATCGCATTGCCTAGACTTAGTAACAGCAAGCTTCTCCTCTGTTCCAGGTTGATATTGATGCACTCATTGCTGTCCTTTTCATCTGCATTTTTCTTGCTTGAAGACTCTGTGTTCATTCCTTTGGAATGTCAAAAAGATGTTTCCTGAAGCCTGTGGTTCACTTGGCTTGCAATGAGAAAAAGGAGGAGCCCTGCATATGGTTGAAACTGCATTCTCCATCCAATACATAGAAGGCTCTGTTATTGTATTCTGTTGTTGTAATTGTTATTACTTGAATGGTTGCAGTTGTATACTTTCTCAGCAAGATGGTCTAACTTTGAGCATACTCTTGCATTCACTTTACAGGGATGGCCATTTGTATTTTCTTTTATTTAATTTAATGAACTATGACAATGTGAAAACTTAAAGAATGTTAGCATTTATGATTAAAAGAGCAAAGCAGATAGCACCAGCATCATTTGTTCAGGTTGTTGTAGATGTATGAGAGAAATATCTATTCCCCTTGATCTCTTGTATTAAGATTGTCACATTACTGCTGGGAGTAACAGATGGTTTCTCTAAGCCCTCCTCCCTCCCATAGGTGTGTGTGTGTGTGTGTGTGTGTGTGTACACACATAATGTTACTTAAAAAAAAAAAACTTTTCATATTCTTATTTGGTTTATTTGGAAAATTAAAATTGACCACACAAAGGTAAAATTAGAATGACTGAAAAATAGACTATCAGTAAATGACGAGTCACTAGCATTGTTTGTGATGAATTCTCTTAATTCTATTCCTCAGTGAAGTATGAAAGTGATAGTTGCTTAGTAGTGTCCAACCCTTTGCAATCCCCTGGAGTATAGACTTTCAGGCTCTTCTGTCCATGGAATTCTCCAGGAAAGAATACTGGAGTGGGTTGCCATGCCCTCCTCCAGGGGATCTTTCCAACCCAGGGATTGAACCTGCGTCTCTTATGTCTCCTGCACTGCAGGCAGGTTCTTTTCCTCAGTTATATTCTATAATTCATGGCAGCTTTGTCTTGTTCCTAACATTGAGTTTGATGGCCACAGAGCCAATTGAACAACTCGTTAACTTTGATTTCTTTATTTTAAGTTCATTGCAACTTAATTTAGCCCTGCAAAAACACATGTTGAAACACTGCCAGAGATTGACTAGATAAATACCATGGAGGTTAGCATTGCAGAAACAGTCAAAATCAGAGCAATGTTCTGGAGTTCAAGCCTAAATTTAGCAAGTCAATAAGAGTGATAATCTAGGACCAACAACTCTGGAAGATTGGTCTGCTTCCCCAAAGGGAGAAAAATGTTCCTGTCCAGAGTATTAGATAACAATATGACAGTCAATTTGGATGCATATTCTTGGCAATGTTGCCTTTTACCCAAGAACCTAGTCTGTTGCCACTTAGTAGGTGAAAGCACCAATACTGGTGGTCTCAGATAACAATGACTTACATTCGAAGAGGATATGCTCCAACTTGCTCATGCCATGTTCCAATTTGCTCATGCCATAAACCTGTGTTTTTGTGGCCTGGGTGGGAGTGTAGGATTGGTGAAGAGGGTGTCAAGGAAGAAACAATCCATTATGCATTTCAGGAGTATGCTATTATAATTACAAGAGAAAATGGACTGTTTCAAAATTGGGAAAAGAGTACATCAAGACTGAGTATTATTACCCTGTTTATTTAACTTATATGCAGAGTACATCATGTGAAATGATGGACTGGGTGTATCACAAGCTAGAATCAAGATTGTCAGGAGAAATATCTACAACCTCACATATGCAGATGATACCACTCTGACAGAAAGTGAAGAGGAACTAAAGAGCCTCTTGATGAGAGTGAAAGAGGAGAGTGAAAAAGCTGACCTAAAACTCAACATTCAAAAAACTAAGATTGTGGCATCTGGTCCCATCACTTCATGGCAAATAGTTGGGGAAACAATGCATATTCTTCATTTTCTTGAGCTCCAAAATCACTGTGGATGTTGACTGCAGCTAAAAAATTAAAAGAAACTTGTTCCTTGGAAGAAAAGCTATGACCAACCTAGACGGCTTATCAAAAACCAGAGACATCACTTTGCCAACAAAGGTCCATAGTGTCAAAGCTGTGGTTTTTCCAGTAGTCATATACGAATATTAGAGTTGGACTATAAACAAGGCCTAGTGCCAAAGAATTGATGCTTTCGAAGTGCGGTGTTGGAGAACACTCCAGAGAATCCCTTGGACAGCAAGGAGATCAAATTAGTCAACCCTAAAGGAAATCAACCGTGAATATTCATTGGAAGGACTGATGCTGAAGCTGAAGCTCCAATACTTTGACTACCAGATGTGAAGAGCCGACTCATTGGAAGAGACCCTGATGCTTGGAAAGATTGAAGGCAATAGGAGAAGAGGGCAGCAGAAGATGAGATGGCTGAATGGCATCACCAACTCAGTGGTCACGAGCAAACTTTAGGAGATGGTGAAGTGCTGGGGAGCCTGGCATGCTACAGTCCATAGGGTTGCAAAATGTCAAATATGACTTATGGAGTGAACAGCAGGGATGGAGGGCTGTCAGGTAGAGTTCTGTGCTTTCAAGCAAGAAACAAATAAGACAAACAAAATTTCAGACAATTTTAAGCCCCAAGAGAAAATTGTTGAAAGGATTTTAAGTAACTCTGGAAATCATAGTAAGATTTATACCTATGCTTTCTTCTAAGTTTTTATAGTTTTACCCTCTTTATTTAGGTCTTTGACCAACTGTGAGTTAATTTTTGTATAGAGTGTGAGGTAGGATCCAACTTCATTATTTTGCAAATGGATGTCCAGTGATCTCAGCACCACATATAAAAAAGGTTACTCTTTCCACATTGAGTTATCTTGGCACCCTTATCAAAAGTTAATAGAGACAAAAAGTGAACTTCGTGGTTCCTTGATGCTGGGGAGAAGGGATTTGGAGGAATGCAGAGCAACTGCTAAAAGGCAGAGTGTTTCTTTGGATGGGGGTGGTGAAAGTGACCTGAAATTAGAATTATATAATTGGATGCCTTTAATGGATGAGTAGTACAGTAAGACAATTATATCTCAAGAAAGGTATTACCATTTCACAAAATAATAAAAATCAAAGGAAGAGTTTATCAGTCTAGAAGTATAGAACCAAGATAGTTTGAGGGATTGGGTAGTGAGTCATTGGCAGTTTAAGGACTCTTCTTTCATAGTGACTTTAGCATCAATAGCATTTTCAAAATATTTTATCATTCAGTACAGAATTCAAAGTTTTAGGAGATTGGTCCAGCCTGAGACACATGACTAACATTGGAATAATAACAGTTAAGCCCGGCACAAGGTTCATTTAGTATTACCAGTCACTGTGTTAGGTGGTTCACATTTACTGACTTTTTTCATCTTCAAAATTACCTTATTAAAGTGACGATTAGTATTATAAATTCTTTACAGAGAAATGGGAAATGAGGTTCATTAAGGTTAATGAAACTTATACCACGTCCATGGTAGGGAGAAGTGGCTGTGATTTGCTGGGGCAGCCATGAAGAGATACCCAACATCCAAGGTAGGAGAAAACCAAGTAAGACAGAGGCACTGAGAGAGGGTATCAGAGGGCAGACAGAGTGAAAGCACAATCACAGACAACCAGCTAATCTGATCACATAGACCACAGACTTTTATAACTCAGTGAAACTAAGCCATGACGTGTGGGGCCTCCAAAGACAGATGGGTCATGGTGGAGAGGTCTGACAGAATGTGGTCCACTGGAGAAGGGAATGGCAAACCACTTCAGTATTCTTGCCTTGAGACCCCATGAACAGTTCAGTCGCTCAGTCGTGTCCGACTCTTTGCGACCCCATGAATCACAGTACACCAGGCCTCCCTGTCCATCACCAA
>SJXQ01010892.1:43025-76640 GCA_006408695.1 Aepyceros melampus | reverse complement strand
TCAGAATTTTCCACAGTTTATTGTGATCCACACAGTCAAAGGTTTTCGCATAGTCAATAAAGCAGAAATAGATGTTTTTCTGGAACTCTTTTGCATTTTCCATGACCCAGCGGATGATGGCAATTTGATCAATGCAAAGAAATAGAGGAAAACAACAGAACTGGAAAACCTAGAAATCTGTTCAAGAAAATTAAAGATACCAAGGGAAAATTTCATGCAAAGATGGGCTCAATAAAAGACAAAAATGGTATGGACCTAACAGAAGCAGAAGATATTAAGAGGTGGCAAGAATACACAGAAGAACTGTACAAAAAATAGCTTCACAACTAAGATAATCATGATGGTGTGATCACTCACCTAGAGCCAGACATCCTGGAATGTGAAGTCAAGTGGGTCTTAGAAAGCATCACTATGAACAAAGCCAGTGAAGGTGATGTAATTCCAGTTGAGCTATTTCAAATCCTGGAAGATGATGCTGTGAAAGTGCTGCACTCAATATGCCAGCAAATTTGGAAAACTCAGCAGTGGCCACAGGACTGGAAAAAGTCAGTTTTCATTCCAATCCCAAACAAAGGCACAGCAAATTGGAAGTGGTTAAACAGGAGATGGCAAGAGTGAACACTGATATTCCAGGAATCAGCAAACTAAGATAGACTGGAATGGGTGAATTTAACTCAGATGACCATTGTATCTACTACTGTGGGCAGGAATCCCTTAGAAGAAACTGGAAGATGATGCTGTGAAAGTGCTGCACTCAATATGCCAGCAAATTTGGAAAACTCAGCAGTGGCCACAGGACTGGAAAAAGTCAGTTTTCATTCCAATCCCAAACAAAGGCACAGCAAATTGGAAGTGGTTAAACAGGAGATGGCAAGAGTGAACACTGATATTCCAGGAATCAGCAAACTAAGATAGACTGGAATGGGTGAATTTAACTCAGATGACCATTGTATCTACTACTGTGGGCAGGAATCCCTTAGAAGAAATGGAATAGCCATCATAGTCAACAAAAGAGTCTGAAATGCAGTACTTGGATGCAATCTCAAAAACGACAGAATTACCTCTGTTCGTTTCCAAGGCAAACCATTCAATATCACAGTAATCCAAGTCTATGCCCCGACCAGTAACGCTGAAGAAGTTGCAATTAAATAGTTCTATGAAGACCTAGAAGACCTTCTAGAATTAATACCCCAAAAATATGTCCTTTTCATTATAGGGGACTGGAATGCAAAAGTAGGAAGTCAAGAAACACCTGGAGTAACAGGCAAATTCGGCCTTGGAGTACAGAATGAAGCAGGGCAAAGACTAATAGAGTTCTGCCAAGAGAATGCCCTGGTCATAGCAAAAAAACTCTCTTCCAACAACACAAGAGAAGACTCTACACATGAACATCACCAGATGGTCAACACCAAAATCAGACTGATTATATTCTTTGCAGCCAAAAATGGAGAAGCTCTATACAGTCAGCAAAAACAAGACCAGGAGCTGACTGTGGCCCAGATCATGAACTCCTTATTGCCAAATTCAGACTGAAATTGAAGAAAGTGGAGAAAACCACTAAACCATTGAGGTATGACCTAAATCAAATCCCTTAGGAGTATACAGTGGAAGTGAGAAATACATTTAAGGGACCAGATCTGATAGGCAGAATGCCTGATGAACTATGGTGGAGGTTCATGATATTGTACAGGAGACAGGAATCAAGACCATTCCCAAGAAAAATAAATGCAAAAAAGCAAAATGGCTGTCTGAGAAGGCCTTACAAATAGCTGTGAAAAGAAGGGAAACAAAAAGCAAAGGAGAACAGGAAAGCAATACCCATTTGATTATAGAGTTCCAAAGAATAGCAAGGAGAGATAAGAAAGCCTTCCTCAGTGATCAATGCAAAGAAATAGAGGAAAACAATAGAATGGGAAAAACTAGAAATCTCTTCAAGAAAACTAGAAGCAGAAGATATTAAGAAGAAGTGGCAAGAATACATAGAAGAACTGTACAAAAAAAGACCTTCATGACCCAGAGAATAACAATGGTGTGATCACTCACCTAGAGCCAGATATCCTGGAATGTGAAGTCACGTGGGCCTTAGAAAGCATCACTACGAACAAAGCTAGTGGAGAGGATGGAATTCCAGTTGAGCTATTTCAAATCCTGAAAGATGATGCTGTGAAAGTGCTGGACTCAACATGCCAGCAAGTTTGGAAAACTCAGGAGTGGCCACAGGACTGGAAGAGGTCAGTTTTCATTCCAATCCCAATGAAAGGCAATGCCAAAGAATGCTCAAACTACCACACAATTGCACTCATCTCATATGCTAGTAAAGTAATGCTCAAAATTCTCCAAGCCAGGCTTCAGCAATACATGAATCATGAACTTCCTGATGTTCAAGCTGGTTTTAGAAAAGGCAGAGGAACCAGAGATCAAATTTCAACATCCACTGGATCATCGAAAATGCAATAGAGTTCCAGAAAAATATCTATTTCTGCTTTATTGACTATGCCAAAGCCTTTGACTGTGTGGATCACAATAAACTGTGGAAAATTCTGAAAGAGATGGAAATACCAGAGCACCTGAGCTCTCTCTTTAGAAACCTGTATGCAGGTCAGGAAGCAACAGTTAGGACTGGACATGGAACAACAGACTGTTTCCAAATAGGAAAAAGAGTACGTCAAGGCTGTATATTGTCACCCTGTTATTTAACTTCTATGCAGAGTACATCAAGAGAAATGCTGGGCTGGAGGAAGCACAAGCTGGAATCAAGATTGCTGGGAGAAATATCAAGAACCTCAGATATGCAGATGACACCATACTTATGGCAGAAAGTGAAGAATTAAAGGGCCTCTTGATGAAAGAGAAAGACGAAAGTGAAAAAATTGGCTCAAAGCTCAACATTCAGAAAATGAAGATCATGGCATCCGGTCCCATCACTTCCTGGCAGATAGATGGGGAAACAGTGGAAACAGTGTCAGACTTTATTTTTTTGCTCTCCAAAATCACTGCAGATGGTGATTGCAGCCATGAAATTAAAAGACGCTTATGACCCACCTAGATAGCATATTAAAATGCAGAGACACTACTTTGCCAGCTAAGGTCCGTCTAGTCAAGGCTGTGGTTTTTCCAGTAGTCATGTATGGATGTGAGAGTTGGACTATAAAGAAAGCTGAACGCTGAAGAATTGATGCTTTTGAATTGTGGTGTTGGATTTTAAATAGTTCCACTGGAATTCCATCACCTCCACTATCTTTGTTCATAATGATGCTTTCTAAGGCCCACTTGATTTCACATTCCAGGATGTCTGACTCTAGGTGAATGATCACACCATCGTGATTATCTGGGTCATGAAGCTCTTTTTTGTACATTTCCCCTGTGTATCCTTGCCACTTCTTAATATGTTCTGCTTCTCTTAGGTCCATACCATTTCTGACCTTTATTGAGCCCATCTTTGCATGAAATGTTCCCTTGGTATCTTAAATTTTCTTGAAGAGATCTCTAGTCTTTTCTATTCTATTGTTTTCTTCTATTGTAGATATGTAATCTGAATCACTTTGCTGCACTCTTGAAGCTAACCTTTTGTAAATCAACTATACATCAATTAAAAACAAAACACATGACCATAAGAGGAAGTAATGAAATCAGTCTTTTTTAAGCCCATGCCTCATGCTTGACATTTTCAAATGTATCATCCACCCTATTGTATTATACATGTGCCCTACGATACACTCTTCACCCTCTTTTACCTGGTACCTCAGGAGGGTGCCCTGCATGGGCTGCAACAACTTGAGTCCTGTCTGGCTTCTGCTGAGTCAGAGAATAAGAGACAGGACATTGAAGTGACAGAGGTTTGTAAAGGCAGGTTATTTATCCCTCTGACTTCCTCCCATATGGTCACCAAGAACTGATGTCCATCAACTAAGCTTCCAGCTCTTCTCAGGTAGGCTTTCCCTAGCCACAGTGACATATTTTTGAAGGTGGTTCTTCTAACTCCCCCTTCCCTTTGATTCTTCAGAATTGCTAGGAACCCCTGCTGTTTCCCTTTCACTCTGTCCATATATTGTAGAGTCTCTTTGTTGAACCTCTCCAATCACTCCTTTTGAGGGTGAATGATACCAGGACTCTGGATAATACAGAGTAATCCTACAAGGTTAATAATCTTCTTCTTCTTCTTTTTTTTTTTTTTGAGAATTGAGGCTGAGATAATTAAGTAACTTGGCTAAGAGTCCAATTAGAAAGCAACAGAGCCAGAAATCAAACAATTTTTTAAAACGTTTTTTTACTGACAGCTGGTTCCATAAGCTAAAGCCCATTAGCTATATCCACAGGAAAACTAGAAATCTCATTGAAGAAGGTATGTATTTCAGAATAAATTTAAATGAGCATCACTCATTTCAAAATTCAATCGAATCTCCCTTCAAATGTACTGTATCTGTAGCAAAGGGTTTCAGGTGTGATGTCATGGTTACAAATGTGAAATATGGAGTCACTGCCTGACTCTCCATCGACTATCACTGTGTGATTTTTGATTAATTACTTAAATTCTTTTTGTTTCAGTTCCCTCAGTTGTAAAAGTAGAGTAATATTAGTGCCAACTTCATAGAATAATGGAAAGGATAAAATGAGCTAACACTTATAAAGCCCTTAGAATAGTGTGTGATTCATGGTAAGAGGTCAATAAGTGTAGCTCTTATTATTATGGATTTCAGCGTATTCACTTCTGTTGCCTCAAACCTATCAAGTTGTTCTCAAAAACAGAATCCTCCTACTTTCTAGAGATAAACAAATATACAGCTTCTCTCTCTCTTTTTAAAAAAAATTATTGTTACTGAATCTGCTAGAAGGTAACCATTTTGAGCAGCTAATTATATCTTATCCCATCTTTGGGCCCTTTGGGGTTCTTATTGCCAAAAGTTCCCTTTGAATGGATTGTTATGTGGGTAGAGATGGTTCCATGGTGAAGGTAACTTTGCTTACCTATGCTCAGCAGGGTGTGAACGCAGAGTTTGTTTTTACATTATATTTGGTTGTTTGTCTGGTTGTATTTTTTTACCTAGTCCTGCTGGTGACCAGAGGTGCTTAAGTACATTTTGCAAGAGGAACAAGCTCAATGGCTACACTGGAATCAAGCTTTTCCTCTTGGTTGATCAGCACCTTGTTGCTTAGTCACTGGTCTACAATGACAGAAATTGGAAAGAGTATGAGATTGGGAGTTATGAGATCTGAGTTATCCTTGAGTTGTTTCAATATATGGCTGTATGACTTTGGTTAAATTGCTAACCTATTTCAAACTTAAGTATCTCATCTGTCAAAAGAGGAAGTTGGATCAGTTGATGAATAAGATCTCTTTCTCTCCTGAAATACCATGGCATTACTGAGGGAATCATAGCAGCTAATCAAAGTGGCCTTTCCTGCTGGCTCAGCAGTAAAGAATCTGCCTGCAATGCAGGAGACATGGGTTCAATCCCTAATCCAGGAAGATCCTTGAGAAGGAAAAGGCAACCCACTCCAGTATTTTTGTCTGGGAAATCCCATGGACAGAGGAGCCTGGTGGACTACAGTCCATGAGGTCACAAAGAGTCAGACATGACTTAGCAACTAAAAAACAATAGATCAAAGTGGCCAGCCTTCTCCTTGCCTTATGTGAGTGCTCTATGGCAAAGTAGAAAGAGCACAGGTTGAGGAAACAATTACAAATGGAGGCCTAGCATGACTTTACTGCTTATTTCCTATATGAACATTGAAAAGTTTTAAAATATCGAATAATTCAAATTCCTCATTTTTTTTACTTTTGTTACTTATATCTGTTTATTTTTTAATATAAATTTATTTATTTTAATTGGAGGTTAATTACTTTACTCATTTTAAAGATAAGATATGCTTTAAAACATTGTTAGAAGATGATTCATGTCAGCTTCCTAATACGCTCTATGGTAGCTTTACTATTATTCAAGCAGCTTGCTGTTTGATTGAGGAGATTAAGAGAGATCTCATACTAGAATTGCTAGAGCAGAGGAATTTGTGATTATCTTTTTCAAATCACAGATCAGGACATAGGATATGAGGAAAGATTTCTTTTCAGATTTGTGAGCTTATTTATAGGAAAATTCATGTGAATTTTTAAACATTAGATTCTTTTGAGCCTTTACAGAAGTTCCTTAGTTAAAATAGTTTAAAGTGTATGATGATATGGGAAAATTGTATGTATGATATGGGAAATTTCTGGTGGACATCCATGTAAATGAAATGCCATGTATGGCGTATAAAATTCTATACCTTTACATTTAAATTCTTGATTTTTCTCATCCTGACTCTCTTGATTTTTTTTCCTTTAAAAAAACCACTCAGTTCTATTGGAAGTATACTTTACCTACAGTGAAATTCACCTGTTTTTAGTGTACTTAGTTTGATGACTCTTGACAAATGTTATGTAATCCTTACAACCATGACTGATACTATTTCCATCAAACCCTTGCCCCTCCCCCCTTAAAAATTCCCTCAGGTCTCTTTGAAATCAATTTCCACTCTTTCCTCTACTAGATCCTGTCAACCCCTGATCCACTTTCTATCACTATTGTTTTGTCTTTTCGAGATTTTTATATACTTGGAATAATATAGTATGTAGTCTTTTGTGTTAGGCTTCTTTCATTTGGCATAATGCTTTTGAGATTCATCATGTTGTTGAGCACATGAATAGCTTATTACTTTCAATGTAGAGTATTTTGCCTTTGTATCAAATACATATTTTGTTTATCGTTTCCCCAGTTCATGGACATCTTGATTGCTTCTGTTTTTGGTGATTATGGATAAAACTACTACAACTAATAGTATACAGATTTTTGTGTGAACATAAGTTTTTATTTCCCTTACCTGAGAGTGGGATTGCTGAATCATATGATAATAAAATACTTAACTTTATAAGAAAAATGCCAAACTGTTCCCCAGAATGGCTGGACAATTTTGCATTCCCATCAGCAACCTATATGGGATCGGTTCATTTTGCATTCTCAGCAGTATTGAGCATTGTCAGGCCTTTTATTTGTAGCCTTTCCAGTAGGCATGTGGTGATATCTAACTGGTTTTAGCTTGCAATTTCTTAATGAGACAAGAGTATTTATGCCCAGAAAAGTGCCTGCCGCTCCTCCTGCTTGTCGGGGCTGTTAGAGTGTGAATGAAAGTGAAAGTCACTCAGTGGTATCTGACTCTTTGCGACATCATGGACTAAACAGTCCATGGAGTTCTCCAGGCCAGAATACTGGAGTGGGTTGCCTTTCCCTTCTCCAGGGTATCTTACCAACCCAGGGATCAAACCCAGGTCTCCCACATTGCAAGCAGATTCTTTACCAGCTGAGCCACAAGGTGATTGAATATAGTCAGGTGTTGAGCTGGGTTTAGGATTTCTTGTTGCTATGGTTACCCTCAGTGGCCCTCCCCTAAAGGCACTGACACATTCCTTCAGTAATGGGTCACTTCCTTGCGCTCCAGTGGTGCTTGGAGTTTGGGAAGTCTTTCCTCAGTACAGTCAGTCCTAAAGGAAATCAGTCCAGCCACCTGATGCGAAGAACTGACTCATTTGAAAAGACTGTGGTACTGGAAAAGATTGAGGCCAGGAGGAGAAGGGGATGACAGAAGATGAGATGTTTGGATGGCATTACTGACTTGATGGATATGAGTTTGAGTAAGCTCCTGGAGTTGGTGATGGACAGGGAAGCCTGGCATGCTGCAGTCCATGGGGTTGCAAAGAGTCGGACACAACTGAACGATTGAACTGACTGATTGACTGACTCCTCCAGGGAGCAGTGGGATTTTGCTGGGTCCTGGAAGCTGGAGGGTTCTTTCTCTTTTCTTCTGGGGCAAATGGCTTGTGCTTGGCTGAGAGGAGAGCACAGGGAAGTAGGCAGGGTTTCTTGACTGTGTCTCAGTGGTGACCCAGTGCCATCAAAGGGGACTGTCTCAGGTCTTAGTGCCTCCAGTCTCTCCAGCATGCAGCTGGTGGAGGCTTGGAGAAAAGAGCTTACAAATGAGTACAGACTGCCCTGTAGTGTGGGTCTTTCAACCTTATAAATTCATCACGAACCCCAAGTAGACCTCTAAGAATTCATTAAAATTTCAGGTGTTTCTTCTTACCTCCTTTTTATTGGCCGTCTCTTCCTGTCATGCTTTCCCAAAGATTCAGTTAGTCAGCTCAGTCAGTCATGTCCAACTCTTTGTGACCCCATAGACTGCAGCATGCCAGGCCTCTCTGTTTATCACCAACTCTCAGAGCTTACTCAAACTCATGTCCACCGAGTCAATGATGCCATCCAACCATCTCATCCTGTGTCGTCCCCTTCTCTTCCTGCCTTCAATCTTTCCCAGCACCAGGGTGTTTTCCAATGAGTCAGTTCTTCACATCAGATTAAAAACAAACAAACAAATCTGTCCTCTCTTTTCTTCAAAGGATCTTGCTGCTTGAAAATGTAATTCAGTACATGGCTTTATTACTTCAGCAACTGGAGCAACTCAGGATTAACTATGGTCTTGTCAGTTATCTACCCCTG
Organism: Aepyceros melampus; assembly: GCA_006408695.1. Classification (NCBI taxonomy): domain Eukaryota; kingdom Metazoa; phylum Chordata; class Mammalia; order Artiodactyla; family Bovidae; genus Aepyceros; species Aepyceros melampus. The sequence continues at coordinate 68,112 of SJXQ01010892.1, read as the reverse complement.
TCTGATAGTTGGGCTTCCCAGGTGGCGCTAGCAGTAAAGAACCCTCCTGCCAATGCAGGAGACATAAGAGACTCGGATTTGATCCCTGGGTTGGAAGATCCCCTGGAGGAGGGTATCACAACCCAGTCCAGTATTCTTGCCTGAAGAATCTCCATGGATAGAGGAGCCTAGTGTGCTGCAGTCCATGGGGTCACACTGAGTTGGACACAACTGAAGCAACTTAGCAGGCATGCACCCATGTCTTATAGTTAAGGTGGAAGCCACATTCTCTTACAGCTTTTTACATCCTGAGGGAAGCAAGACTTCTTTCAACCCATGTTCTTTTGATTTGATCGCTCAATCTACGCTACGTACCTTGGAATAGACTCTGGACCTCATAGGTCACTGCTATAGCAAATGTAATGCCAGCAAAAGGCACTCTATATCAAGGTCAAGTCCTTGAAATACTACCATCTCCCTCCCCTAACTCGATATTCCAACTCTGGGAAGGAGAGGGAACCCTGGAAGAGATAGGGCTTAATCTGGACCTTGAAAAGAAGAGAGAGAGCCTTAACAAAATGTGGTCAGAAGAGTCCTCTGTGAAGAAAACGATGTGTGTCTTTTTAATGTCCTTCCCCATTTATGTCTGTGGCAAGTCAGTTAGCACTGATCCAGCCACAAGACAGTCTCTTTAGGGCACTTCCTTCTGATTTGAGCCACTTCTCCCTCCAAAAGATTGTTATCCTTCTCCATTCCATGGCTCTGTCTCCATCCGAAAGAACTGGCTGTGTAACAATTCCCATGAGGTAACTTGCATGTGTTCAGAAGTAAATATGGCTAGAGAATCACCCTTTGGCAAAGCCTTGGTTTACAAAAATCACAGATTTGGCTAATCTTCCAGATGTTAGCATGCTTTAGCAGTGAGCTTGAGAAGATGGTTATTTCCCTGCAATTTCCAGTGTATGTTTTCTACTAGTACAAGAACCTACTCCACTGTGAATAATTCCTTCTCCTAACCCAGTTTAGTTAATTGAGAACTGGTGATTCTACAGTTATAAAATCCATTCTTTTGCCTTCTATGAATCCTTAAATATGTCTAAACTGACTCCAAGGTCTTATCAGATGATAATGTCTCAATGTGAATGGGTTTACCTTAAACCTTTCTGAACTTCAGGTGAGAGAAGAGGGGCACAGAAGAGAGCATGTACTTACTGGTGTTCTAATTAGGTGGGGTATGGACAGGTATTATGGGCACAGAATAAGGAAAGGAGAACAGAAAGGATAAAATGAAATCATTGACAATGAACTTCACAAGTTTGATCCTGTGCCTAGTCTACTGTCAGTGAATTACTTCGAGGAAGAAATGCCCTATGTAGACAAGTATCTGGTTATTAAGGAAAATCATAATCCAGTTATGATGTTTTGAGGGTCAGAAAGTTCCTATTTATTCCATTGCTCTTTTTTCTTGAGTTCATTTTAAACTCAAGAGAAGAATTGGATGTGGGAAACTGAACAAATTCCAGTCTCTCTAAGGACTCTTCTATATGTATTTTAATATTTTTAACTTGTGATAATATTTCATTTCAATGGTATAAAAGTTATTATTATGGATAAATAGGATGAAGCAGATGCTTTAAGCTGTTTTACTAGCTTTTTGTTGAGAGTTAAGAAACTATGTATCATGGGCATTGATTTGGCATTTCAATGCCTTTCCTTCATTGAGTGCTGATCATATTCCAAGCCAAATTCATTTCAAAAAATTGAAACAGTGGTCTTGGAAATGAAATGACAGCAATCTGTAATCCTTTATGAAAAAAATGGGATTGGTTTCCGACTTGGTGTCTCATGCTTGTTTTGGCATATGCTGCAAGACACTGTGAAGAAATCTCATAGCCTGGATAAGGAAGCATCTCATATCCTTTTCTATCCAACCTCCTTGCCAAGAGTCAGAAATACACTGAAGTGATCCAGATGGAATCCTGAACTTTTTGTAATAGTTTCACATTATGATATCTTGATAAATAACAGGTGGCAATCGAGGTACTAAAAACATAACAAGTATATATTTCTGAGCAGGGGAGGAGGTGGAAGAGAGAGAAAAAGAAGGAGTGAAAGAAACATGCAGAGAGAGATATTCCTGTTGACTTTATTTGCATGGTCAATATCAGAAATATATTTGATGCAATGTTTATTATAAAATCCACACCCACGTTTCCAATCTTGGAGAGCCACACATCAGGAGCTTTGCTAAAGTCATTACAAACTTTATTCTATTTAGATTTCAGAACAACCAAATGAGTTAGTTACTATTATATCACTTGTTAAATAAGTCATCCAAAGCACACATAGGTAAATGAAGAACCATGATTTGAAAATAGCTTGATCTAATTTCAAGGCACTAAACTGCTGTGATGGAATTTTGCCTACTTAATCAAAGTCTCAATAAATTCACTTTAATATATGGAGATTATCTGGGTGGGCCAGACCCAAACAAATGAACTCTTTAATAGTGGTGTTTCTCTGGCTGGTAGCAAAGGTAGAAGTTACAGAGATTAGAAGCAGGAAGGAGATTTGATATAAGGAATCCTACTGGTCACTGTGAATGATCTCCAGATGACATTCAGGAAACTGGGGCCTTTGGTTCCATGACCATAACAAACCAATATAATGTAACATAACCACATCTGAGCAGAAACTTTAAATGCAGTTGCATGGTTTAGATTCAGATCAAGGCCCATGCTCCTACTCTTTGGCACAAGAATAGAAAGGCTTACTGCAGGTGATATTCTTTCAGCCATGGTCCCAGAAGAGAACAGAGTTAAGCAGAAGTTAGGAAAACTAAGTAGAGTCATGGTAGCCACAGCAGCCCTGCGACCATCAACATGTAATACTACTTAAAAATAAGTGTTTTTGTGTAAGCCATTAAGGTTTGGGGCTGTTATGTAGCAAAACTATCTGACACATATAGCATATACAGATTTTTTTTATCCTTTTCTTTAAATTTGATATTTTGGTAGCATATTCATTGTCTATTGTCAAGTAACAATATCACCACAAACTCAGTTGCTTAAAACAACACTTATTTATCATCACAGTTTCTGTGGGTCAAGAGTTTGTTAATAGCTTAATCAGATCCTTTGTTTATGGGTCTCACTAAGTTGTGGTCAAGATATTGGCCAGTTTTCAGTCTCACCTGAGGCTCAACGTGAGAAGAACCTGCCTTCAGGCTCAAGCGGTTGTTGGTAGCATTCCCTTTTTTGCAGGCTGCTAGACTGAAGACAGCATATTGAAAAACAGAGACATTACTTTACCAACAAAGGTCCATCTAGTCAAAGCTATGGTTTTCCCAGTAGTCATATATGAATGCGAGAGTTGGACTAAAAGAAAGCTGAGTGCCAAATAATGGATGCTTTTGAACTGTGGTGTTGGAGAAGACTCTTGAGTGTCCCTTGGACTGTAAGGAGATTCAACCAGTCAATCCTAAAGGAAATCAGTCCTAAATATTCATTGGAAGGACTGATCCTGAAGCTGAAACTCCTGTACTTTGGCCACCCAATGTGAAGAACTGACTCATTGGAAAAGACCTTGATGCTGGGAAAGACTGAATGCTGGAGGAGAAGGGGATGACAGAAGATAATAAGATGGTTGGATGGCATCACTGACATGATGGACATGAGTTTTAGTAGGCTCCAGGAGTTGGTGATGGACAGGGAAGCCTGGCATGCTGCAGTACTTGGGGTTGCAAAGAGTAGGACATGACTGAGCGACTGAACTGAACTGAGACTGAGGGCCAAGCTGTCTCACTGGCCATTTGCTGGAGAACCAACCCCTTCACTTCTTTGCTGAGTGGCTGTCTCCACAGGGAAATCTTAAAACATGCCAGTTTGCTTCTTCAAAGTCAGAATGGGAGAGTCTCCTAGCAAGACTGATGCTACAACTGTGTGACATTGTCACAGAAGTGCTAGCCCATCACCTCTGCTGGTTTTTATTGGTTAGATGAAAGCCCTAGATTCTGCCTCCACTCAACTGAGGGGAGTATACAAAGGTATACTCCAGGAGGAAGGAACCATGGGCAACCATCTTAGAGTCTGTCTACTACAGATAGAAATTCTCATGTCACTCAACATTCCCTCAAAATATAGTTTTTGAGCAATACTTCACAAGAATGGACAATAATTTAATAATAATTCAATCATTCTGTTATTCATCAGTTGTGTGGTTAATTACCTTTTCTATTAGAATCATCATTCTGGCAAATATCTTGTACATTCATTTTTGTCTACCTGTTTACTTATTTTGTTTACATCCTTAAATGACAATTTGCTGAATTAAAGGCTGTGACGGTTTTTAATGCCCTTGATAAATATTGTCAGGTAAGATTCATTGACTCACCATCCCTTGGATTTATATATAATATGGTTAAATCTGAACTCTTTTAATAAGGCTACTGACTACATTTCATCTATTAATTAATTGTTTCTTTTCTATTTTCCAGTTGTCATGTTAATATTTTTATTATTAATTTTAATTTATTTTTATATATTAGAAGTATTAACCTGTTTTTAAGCTCCATCTCTGGATTTATTTTTGGTTCTTCCTTTACTTTTTTTTGATGACAGGTTAAACTCTTATGTAATAAAATGTATGAAACTTTTCATTTGCAATTTCTTTCATTGTTTAGGTAATTAAAAATTTATTTCTCCTCTTGAGAACAGTGTCATTTTAACCTCTATTTTCTATTACATTTTATGGCTTTAGTTTTCCAATTTCCTTATTACTGTGTACTAAGATTTATTTTTGTGCATGCTATGCTATGAGGCTTAAACTTATTTTCCCCTGAAAATAGCCAATGAGTCCATCATGATGTAATAAACATTCCATCATGTCCAAATTTGCTTCTAAATCTTCTGTCATTAAATATTAAATTCTTAAATATACTATGGCTTATTTCAAGTATGCTAATTTTAAAAATTATCCTGCTGATTCTCTAACCAATGTCACACTAATTTTAATTACTATGCTTTTAGAATATGCTTCCCTTCTCCAGAATATGCTTTAAAATATGCTAAAATTAGCTTCTAACTTAAGGGATGGGTGATATCGTTATGTATTTTGCCTTCTGTATTCAGTATCTCCATGGACTATCATATCATATTAATCTTAATGTTCTACCTGAAATAATCTAAGGAAACCCACTAATATGTTTCAGTACAGATACTTTATATAATAGAATCATTTCAAAGTACATTGTAAAAAATTTAATTTTTATGAACAATATTGGCATTTTATTAAATAAAACCATGAGTGAGCTCTTTAGAGAGACAGTCTACATTAATTGGGGAAAAAGAGGGAAAAAGTTCTTTCAATATTTTGTCCATTTTTGAGCATCTTAATTCCATTTAGATATTCATGAAAGAAGTGAAGAGAGCTAAGCATATGCAAAAATGGTAAGTAGGAGCAAGGCAGAAAGTGATTACACAATAAGCACTAGTATGCAAATCATGTATGTTCATTTTCATAACATGCATATGCATATACACATATTTACTTCTAATGATATTATTGAAATATCTTTAAAATAAATAAGATTGTACATTTTGAGAATCTAGAAACAAGAAAGGGCAGAGAGGTCTTTTGTTTTTTTCTACATTTGCCCATTCCATTTTCTTTATATCTACTAGCTAACAAGCAATATTATGCCTGGAGGCAAATGTCCCATATAACTCAATCCTTCCTTTATGCTAACATATTCAAAAGAATATGCAAATTATTTAACAATAGTAAAGTCATCACAGTTCTCAAGGAAAATAATTTCCATATTCACCAGGAAGTTTATATAGATAAATGGGCATAATAAATAGAAGCGAGGTCCTTGATGCTTGACCAACTCCTGCCACTTCTAGCTTCTTCTCAGTCATATATTCACTAATTGAAGTGATAAATAGTTTCAAATAGTAGTTTCAAATAGTAGTTTCTTATTGTTTGAATGACTTATATTTCACTGTTTATCTAGGGAAAGGGAAATGTCCATACATTTGTACTTCATGCCCTCATTGAACTTTCCTGAACCCTTCTTGTGTACTCAGATTTTGAATTCAAAATCTGTTTCTCTACAAAAGCAAAATTTGCATAATCAGTGTCTGCTACTCAGTGGAAAGGTATATGAAGAGACCATGATGGTTATTAGAGAGCATTTCTATGGATCTCTCCTGCCTGGGTACAGCAGCTGGTGTGATCCTGGGAACCTGAAGCAGCCAGAGAGGTAGGGCTCACAGCACACCATGATGGGGACTCTCCAAGTTGAGAAGAGTTAGGACATTTCTACTATTGGGCAGCCAAATTGGAGAGTGCTCCTCTTGGAAGGACATTGTACATTTATTTTCAAATATAAAGCCTGGATAAGAATCCTAATAAAACAGAGAGACTAACATTTATTCAATAAATGAGTGCCAAGTGCTATACTAAACACTAAATGGTGTTTCATTTAATTATCACAGCAATACTATGAGGTAGGCACCAGGATAATTAAAATGCCCATTCAATTTATTTTCCCTACTAAAACACTTTGGGGAGTAAAATGGTAGCTATTAATATTTACACTCAGACAATAGGTATAACATGGGACTTGCCTGGGAAATCTGTAAATGTGGTCACTCTTATCATCCCCATATTACAAATAAGGAAATTGAGATTCAGAGAGATTAAGTAATATCCCCAAGCACCACAGCTAGAAAGTGACAGATCTAGGACTTTCAAATCCTTAAACTTATCACATTATAGAGTAACTGGTCCACTACAAAGCAGTAATTCAGGAGATATTTGAGAGACAATGACAGATTAATAACATTTCTGCTCTACTTCTTTCAATAAAATCCTCCACAAAATAATTGAAAGATTAAGAGAAGGAGAAACCTCCATCTTTTTTATTGTATTGAAGTGTAGTTGATTTACAATGTTATGTTAATTTCTAGTGTACAGCAAAGTGGCTCAGATAAATATATGTGTATATATATGTGTGTGTGTGTGTGTGTGTGTGTGTGTGTGTGTGTATTCTTTCTCATATTCTTTCCATTATAGCTTATCATAAGATATTGACTACAGTTCCCTGTGCTATACAATAAGACCATGGTTTATCCATTCTATATATATTAGTTTGCATCTGCTAATCCCAAACTTCTACTCCAGCCATTCCCTGTACCTTCCCCCTTGGCAACCACAAGTCTGAAGTCTGTTCTCTATGTCTGTGAGTCTGTTTCATAGATAAGTTCATTTGTATCATTTTTTTAGAGTCCACATATAAGTGATATCATATGATATTTTTCTTTCTAACTTAGTATGAAAATCTGTAGGTCCATCCATGTTGTTGTAAATGGCATTATTTCATTCTTTTTATAACTGTGTAGTATTTCATTGTATATATGTACTACATCCTTTATCCTTTCATCTGTCGATGGACATTTAGGTTGCTCGTGTCTTGGCTATAGTAAACAGTACTGTGATGATCACAGGGATGCATATATCCTTTTGAGCCATGATTTTCTCCAAACATATGCCCAGGAGTGGGATTCCTCTATTTTCAGTTTCTGAAGGAACCTCCATGCTGTTCTCCATAGTGGTTGTACCAATTTATATTCACACCAACAGTGTAGGAGGGTTCTTTTTTCTCCAGCAATGATTTTTTGTAAAATTTTTGATGATGGCCATTCTGACTGGTGTGAGATGGTATCTCTTTGTGGTTTCGATTTGCATTTCTCTAAATTAGTGATGTTGAGCATGTTTTCTTGTGCTTGTTGGCCATCTGTTTATCTTCTTTGGAGAAAAGTCTGTCTAGGTCTTCTGCCCATATTTCTATTGGGTTGTTTGTTTTTTAGTTATTTAGTTGTATACTATGTATATTTTGGAGATTAAGCCCTTGTCTGTTGTATTGGAGAAAATTCCATTTTAAACAAATTAAGAATTGGTCAAAAATCCCAAATCACAACATATACAGAATTTCTTACAGGATAGTATTGCTCCTGAGTCTCTTTTGCAAAAAATGTACTTACACAAAAATCTAGTCAACTCAAACAGTAAAGAATCAAAACATGGAGAAGCCATGGTATTATACGCCTGGGATTAAGTACTGATTCTATTAATATTTGCAATTAAAAATGAAAAAATACAGGAATTATAATTATAGAACAGAATATAAAGGATATAAACACTGATAATGTAAAAATTTTAAGGGAGCTTACAAAAATGTGGAGGTATGAAGGAAGAGAGGAGTGGGAGGAAGTTTAAGTACATGAATATCTTTCTTATCAATAGAGAAAAGCCAAGAGATATCATTCAATCTGATAAGTCAGTAAGTAGATGTTAAATATACTATCTAAATTTAGGAAGATAAACAGAAATATTAAAAATACATAAACTCTTAATATTACCAAAAATTAAAAAAAATAGAATTAAACATAAAATTTCATAACTGTGTTACAAAGCAATCCATACTAATATCAAAACAATAAGAAAGTAAATACAATGAGTAGAAAAAACAACCACCTTATGATTAATAAGGTAAAGCTGAGAATATCATGGTAACATACATTTATGTATGTATTAGCTGATGCAACTACATAAATGAAGTGAATTAAAGTGACAGAATTATTCATATTTGCAAAATAATATGATTATCCATGTGATGAAACCCAAAAAGAAAAATTGAAACCCTACTAGAAAAAATAAGAGAATCAGTGAGGTGTCTCATTACAAAGTCAGCAATGTTAATCAGTAACTTCTCTGTATAGAAAAATTCAGTTCACTTCAGTTCAGTCACTCAGTCATGTCCAACTCTTTGCAACCCCATGGACTGCAGCATGCCAGACTTCCCTGTCTATCACCAACACCCGGAGTTTACCCAAACACATTGAGTCAGTGATGCCATCCAACCATCTCATCCTCTGTCATCCCCTTCTCCTCCTGTCCTCAATCTTTCCCAGCATCAGGGTCTATTCCAATGAGTCAGTTCTTTGCATCACGTGGCCAAAGTATTGGAGTTTCAGCTTTAGCATCAGTCCTTCCAATGAACACCCAGGACTGATCTCCTCTAGGATGGACTGGTTGAATCTCCTTGGAGTCCAAGGGACACTCAAGAGTCTTCTTCAACATCACAGTTCAAAAGCATCAATTATTTGGCACTCAACTTTCTTTATAGTCCAACTCTTATATCCATACATGACTACTGGAAAAACCATAGCCTTGACTAGACGGACCTTTGTTGGCAAAGTAATGTCTCTGCTTTTTAATATGCAGTTTAGGTTGGTCATAACTTTCCTTCCAAGGAGTAAGTGTCTTTAATTAATGAGATATGTTACAATTAAAGGGAAATCTCTGCAACCCATATATATGATTTCTAACATTCAGTCTTAGAAAGACATCTTGCTAGTTGAAGCAACATGGGTATCATGCTAAGTGAAATAAGCCATAGAAAGGAAAAAAAAACTCCATGATCTTCCTTTTATATGGAATCTTTAAAACTGTGTTGAATTCATAGAGGCAGAGAGTAGAATAGTGGCTACTCGAGGGTGGGTGGGGAAATGTGGAGACGTTGTTCAAAGAGAACAAAGTCACAGTAGCATGAATAAGCTTAGAGATCTAATGCACAACATGATAACTACAGTTAACATTGTATTGAATACTGAAAATTTGCTGAGAGTGTAGATTTCAAGTGCTGTCATCACATTAAAAAAATGGAAAGTCTGTGAGATGATATGTTAATTAGCTTAACTGTAGTAATCATTTCACTATGTATATGTATATTGAATCATCATGTTATACATGTTAAACATGCAATGTTTATTTAAAAATAAAATTAAGGAAACATCTAGGCATAAATACCATAAGAAATGTACATCACTTATATCAGCTAGAAACTTAAAAAATATACTGAGTGACTTAAAATCAGCTTTAAAGAAGTAGAAAGCTATATACTATGTTGTTGGAATATGACCTTCAATATTTGAAGTATATCAATTCTGTTTAAATTGATCAATGTATTCAATTCTAATCCAAACATTAACATGAGTGTAGCTATAACTTGACATAATGATTCTGAATTTCATCTGGATAAATAAGCATGAGAATAGAAAGGAATCCTCTGAAAAAGGAGCATAAAGTAGGGGAACTAGGATTACTGTGCACTACAATGTTGCATAAAGCAACAGTAATTAAAGCAGTTTGATTTGGGGACTTAAACTGACTGATGAACCGAACAGAGAGGCCAGTCAGATCCAAACACATCTGGAATTTAGTTTGTGATATAAAGTAGCATCTCTGGTAATGGGAAAAATATTAATCGATCATTCAATATATACACAGTGGAATATATGGCAAAACCAATACAGTATTATAAAGTAAAATAAAGTAAAAATAAAAATTAAAAAAAAAAGGAAAAACAAATGAATAAATGAATGAATGACCAAATGAAAAAAAAAAAGAAAGAAATCCGCCATTTATGATAACATAGATGATACTTGAAGCATTCTGCTAAGTGAAATATTCACAAAGCAAAAGATAAATACTGTATGATTTCAGTTATATGTGAAATAAAAAAAATAAAAATAAAATAAAAGCTGAACTCACAGAAACAGACTCATGGTGTGAGGACCTGGAGGGTGCGGGAAATAGGTAAAGGTGATCAAAGGCTACAACCTTTGAAATATAGGGGGAAAAAGTTGTTCTCAGGATCTGATATGTATGCATGCATGCATGGTGATGGTAGTTAACAATACTGGAGAGGATACTTGAGAGTTGCTAAGAACGTAGATGGGCTTCCATGGTGGCTCAGATAGATAGTAAAGAATCCGTCTGCAATGAGGGAGACCTGGGTTTGATCCCTGGGTTGGGAAGATCCCCTGGAGGAAGGCATGGCAACCCACTCCAGTATTCTTGCCTGGAGAATCCCCATGGACAGAGGAGCCTGGTGGGCTTCAGTCCATGGGGTTGCAAAGAGTCAAACATGACTGAGTGACTAAGCATAGTACCCAGAACAAGAATATAGATCTTAACTGTTCTTGCCATCACCACCACCACAACCAAACAACGGTAATTATGTGAGATTAAGGATGTTAATAGATTTATTGTGGCAATCATTTCTCAGTATATATGTGTGTCAAATCATCACACTGTACACCTTAAACTTATGAAATTCTATATTTCAGCTATATTGCAACAAAACTGGAAAAAAAATAGACATTAGAGCAACTGGCTAGCAGTTTTATTTTTTTTTTAATATATAATTGTAAATCTTGTTTCCTACTTCCCTCTTTACCCTGAAGGGTAGAGCAGATAGATCAAATATTTAAATAGAAAAAAAATGCATAAATAGACCAGATAAAATCATGGGGATATTTATGTGTGTACATGGAGAGAGGATCTTTCTAACCTGAAAAAAAAAATCCATAACTGAAAATAATCAAAAAAGGTAATTTTATTATATAAATCTTAAAAATTTCTGCATAACAAAGATAATTATAATGGTCTGAAAAACTGAAACATTTGGAAGAAAGATTTCTAACTTCTGGCCAGAGAAGACACTGATTTTCTTAATATCAAAATAACTCATATAAATGAATAAACAATAAGGAGAAACTCAAGCTGATAAAAATAGCCAAAAGAGGAGGGGTTGAAACAGATCATATAAAAAGAATTTAACAAATGTTAAACCATGTATGTGTTCACAGATAATTTAAACAATACAAAATAAAATGACAAAATACTATTTTTAAATTATCAGACTAGAGAAGATTAAAACATGGTTTGAGGGACACAGTTGGAAAGGGTGAGGAGAAAGAAGCATTCATATACTGTTGATAGAATCATAAATTGAGGCAAAGTATTTTGAAGGACAAGTTTCCATTATTAAAATTTTAAGTATATTATAACTTTTGACTTAGTGATTTGTCCTTTAGGTCTTTAGTATATAGATAACTTTGTGTATGTCATCAACTACATATGTAGAACTAAGTCTGTTGCAGCACCCAGGTTAGAAGGAGAAAATGACAAAATTTTAAATATCTTGTTGGTTTTGAACATCATGGTACATCTGCAAAGCAATACTATGTATTTGTTTATAACAGTGAAATTAAAAAGAAAGATACATAATATATATTTTAAAAAGAAAAAGAAAGTTACAGAACAATATGTGTAGTATAATTCTCATATAGATATAAAAAGTCAGACTTTCTATCTGTATACATTATTTCCAGATATGCAAAAAGCTTGCCAGTTATTTCTAGTGAGTAGGATTAGCACCTTAAGAGGGGAAGGAAGTGAACTTCTTATTTTATTTTATATATCTTAAGGCAATTTGAGTATTTTTTCCATAATCACTTATTTCTTTTATAACAAAACTGGTTTGTATTTTATTAAGTAGCTGTTGATGGCCCCTTAGTTACAAACCTATTTTTAGATATTAGTAGTGTGCTTCTCTAGTGCCTTTATGAAGAAGAAATTCTAGGTACCTAAGAAATATTTAGTGAGAACCTACTCTAGGACCTTGGCATATATGGGGGAAATGAAACATTGCTCATGGGAAAAAACAAATAGAATTCATTTTACCCTAGACTTGTGAACTCTATTTTGATAATTTGCATTACCCTTTGGCAATCCACTTTATCTTAAAATGCTAGGGATTCCTAACAGGAACATCATGCATGGTTACTTACAAAAGTACAGATAATTGTGATTAAAATTTCAAATAAATTAACTTTAAGAGCCATGCGAGGGCAACTAAGTACTTCTGTTCTGGGACTAGACATGCAATTCTTATCCTCAATCAACATAATTATGTCCTTTGAACCATATATTAGAACTTGTAAGGCATACATTCATTCGGTCATAACAACAGTGCATTATATTGTATAGGCATGAAACTCTGAATGTCATCGGGGCATAAACGATCAGAAATTTCAAAATCCCCTTCCTGGGCTTTCTAGAATCTTCATAATTGTTCTCCATTCTCTTTTCTGATTTTCCTTCCTGTTCCTTTTCATTGCTTTGCTAAGGTCAAGAATCTCCCAGACTTTCATGGACTGATGATTGCTCCTCCCATATTGTATTCCTTTACACCTCAACTCACCGCAACATGCCTTATAAAAGCATAGCCTGAGGGAGGAACAGCATAATACATTTTTGTTAAGAGCATGAACTACAGACCCACTTTCCAGTTTTGTGACTCTGGACAAGTTGTTTAAACCATATGTGCTTCACTCATCCCACCTCACAGAGTTATTAGAAGTAAATTACTTAAATTAAAAGACTAATAACTAATCTGTAGGGCTTACAGCAGTTCCCTTGGCACATAGCTGGCATCATGTAAGAACTTCTTAAGTCAAAAAATAAGTCCTATGAGGCTTGGCATAGACATGACCACCATCAGGAAACTTTTCTCACTTTCCTCTTAGTTTTTCTCCTCTCTGTGCTTTGGCTTCACGTTATGTTTACTGGGCTACATTTTCTAAAAATTAATTTAGTTTTGGCCTCATGGAGAAGCGTGCAGGATCTTAGCTCCCTGACCAGGGATGGAACCTGTGCTCCTTGCAGTGAAAGCACTGCGTCCTAACCATGGACCACCAGGCAGTTTGCCCACACTGCATTTTAATTGTCAGTTGTTTTAGAGCTTGCCTGCTGAAATGATCCAGTGAAGATGTTCTTCAGTTGGTAAACACAAGTTTTGTTTTTTTTTTAAGGCAAGTATTTTGTGTTTTTTGCCTTCCACCAAATCCCTAGTGCCTAGACTGGTGCCTAAGGCAGATGCATTTGAACAAACAACAAAAAAAAGCTCTTACTTCTTTTATATCCCCATCTATTATAGTGCTGCACAGGAGTATCAAGTAATAATAAAATTATTATTAGTAGCAAACACTACTTTATAATGTGACACAGACCGAGTGCTACATGGCAGAAAATGTGTTAAGTACTTTACATACAGAATTTTATTTAAGCCTCTTAACAACCCAGTAATGGAGGAGCTGTTAGTAGCCTAAGTTTTGTAACAGAGTGAGGCTGAACAAGACCCCCTTATACCTACTGATCATACAACCAGTAAGTCATAGACTTGCAACCCTGGTGATCTGACTTCGGAGCTGCTCTCTTAACAAAACTGACAGTTGTTGAAGGTCACCTGTGCTATGTCACAGGGTGGTGAACTTTGTCTCATAGGCATTCACTCTTTGAAGGAAAAAAATGCCGTTTATGTAGATCCACATAAGCATTGAATTTCTTTCAGGTACCTCTCCTATTAAACCAAAACAAAATAAGAAGGAAGGTGGGGAGAATTATCTCATATGATTGTCACACTAACCTGTGGATGCCCAGCTGTCACCTCTGCTGTACTGATGAGTAAATCAGTTTCAGAGAGATCAATATGAAATGCTGAGCTTTTGAACACACCTCAGTATGACTCCATACACTAAACTAATTTTTGATGCTTGTACCATAGAAATTTCTAAGGAGGTTAATTAAAAATAATACAGCATTGATGATGACATTTTAGAAACTATGATATTTAGTTAAGAGAAATACTTATACCAGTAGGATTTTCCAAATGTGTAACATACCAGTTTTTTAGTAACCAGAGGTGAAACCGGGGAAAATGATAGATGAAATAAGTCCAGTGGTGATCCTGCCACTTCTTTTCCCCCTTAACCTAGTAATCATTCCAGAACAGTTTTGGTGGAAATATTTTTATCCTTGTACCTTTGAGATTTTTGGTTTTAAGAGATGTATGATTTCTGAATCAGTTGATGTTCCATAAATTTTCCAAAGACATACATTTGTTACTGAATTTTACTCCATAATTTTGTCCTTTCTAAAACAGCATATATTTTTGATAGCAATTTTTTTAACATCTCTCACACAAGTATATTTTAAGCTATAGTTATGTTGGTAGATTTTAGCTTTCTTTGTAGAACACTTTCTCTACCCAAATCCTGAAAATTTAGACCACCTGGTACACAGTTTATGGCTTCATATCTGTACAGTAGTTGAAAATTCTGAAGCACATCTCTTACATGGAGTCAGAGATTTCATTATGCAATTCATTCCTTTCCTACTCTTGACTGTCTTGTTGTCCCCAAGGAGATTTTTATCATGAGTTCCTCATTGCCTGTCAAGTGTACCACCTTATCATTTACGTGACTTATTGTAAGTTTATGTACCCTAGCATATAAATTTATTTTGTCTTGGCTTGTTTTTGTTTGAATCTAGGTAAGACTGCTTTCCTTTGGAGAGTAAGCTCTTTCTAAATATGCTTATCTGAACAAAATGCACAAACGACCTAGAAGCTAAGCCAAGTGGTAACAAAATTAACCTCCAATTAAAATAAATAAATTTATATTTAAAAATACAGAGTTTTGTCAAGTTGTCTTATGTTGATAACCTTTTGAATTGAGCCCCTTTAAAATTCATAGACTTTTCAATGTCAACACCCTAAGCTGCAAGGTCAGGAATTCCAATTTGGTAACATAGGGAAACATGTCCTTGTAATCGGAATGAGACCAATGGTATAATGGCCATTCGTGACACTGAACTTGGTTCCTTGAGCTTTGGGTCAAAAAAGCATACTATAAATCTAACACTCGGGGAGGGAAGAGGGAGGAGGGGTTCAGATGGGGAACACGTGTATACCTGTGGCAGATTCGTGTCGATGTATGACAAAGCCAATACAATATTGTGAAGTAATTAGCTTGCAATTAAAATAAATAAATTTATATTAAAAAAACTAAAAAGGATCTAAGACTAAATCTAAAATAAATGAATAAATAAGTAAACGTCATGTTCAATGTGCCAGGTATCTCCTAAGATCAAATTGGTATGCAAATACTGGCAGAAAGTCTCCTACTGTCCACACACTGAGCTGATGTGACTTGCAGTCAGCATGCACAGTGTTAGTCACTCAGTCATGTCCAACTCTTTGTGATCCCATGGGCTGTAGCCCACCAGTCTTTGTCCATGGGATTCTCCAGGCAGGAATACTGGAATGGGGTGCCATTTTCTTCTCCAGAGGACCTTGCTGATGCAGGAATCGAACCTGGGTCTCCTGCATTGCAGGCAGATTCTTTACCATCTGAGCCAAACAACTCCATATTGTTCATCTCCAATAAAGGTTTTCATGTGATTCCATGTACAAATACAGACAGGACTGAACTTAGTAGAAAGGAAGCCTAACTGGAAGGAATCCTCTGAAGTGCAAGAGTGTCCCCTCATTTGGGAATAACATTCCCAGAACACAGGACACATGCTTTGTCTCTTTTGTCTAATAGAGAGGGATATATTTGCAAATGATCTGAAGAAAATGAGAACTTTAATGCAAATCAATTACTACGCACTATTAAAAATGATCCCATGAGCCAAAGGAATAACAGTGCAAGATTGGTCCCTCTAGTATAAATAATTTAGCCTAAATTGGGAATGGATTAAGTAGAAATGTCTGAGTATTTCAATAAAAGTAAACGTCACACACACATATATAGAGATAGGGGCCAAGTATTCTGAAGATAAAAACTTGTAGTGTACAAAATCAAAAAAGAACACATTATTTCCTGAAAATTACCTTCAGAAACCATACAGCATTGTTAAGTCAGACTCATTAGAGAGATGGCCAGTCTGAATTGCTGAAATGTCTTCAGTATTATAATTTATTTTATTTGGATACATTTTATTGCTCTAAACTAATTTAAATGATAATCAGTAAAGCATAGTCTAGTGGAACATTTAATGAGCTTGATTTTAATTAATAGATAAGGGTAATTTGTAACTGACTCATTGTTTATCTTCAAGTTGATTTTGTTAATGTCTTTGCAAGCATTTGTTTCTGCAAGCAGTTTACTATTCTTCAAGATTTTTCATTAACATTTGTCAAACATTTTCTGCATAGAAAGTGCAAAAGGAGAGTTCAATCCAGAATTCTTTGTTACCATAAAATTAAATAAGATTTGAATGATTTTTATAGAAAAAATTCTCATAATGGATTGATTACATGCAGGGCAAACTTTGGAAGTATTGGGAAAAAATTTTAAAGAGCTAGAAATCTAACAAAATACTCCTTTACTCTCACCAGACAGTACTGATATAGCTGGTTGATTTGATCAAATTAAGATATTTTGTTAAAGCAGTATAAAACAAACAAACAAAAAACCCTTAGGGTATTTGATGGAATTGACTAGTTACATTTTTGTTTCAAACTGGCTGATTCCATACTGTCAAAGTAGAGAAATAGCCAAAATGTACTTGATTCCTTTAAATATATTTTATTTGAACTAATATTTTTTTAAGGGGTGATGTGTTTCTCTTACAAAAGATGTTTTGAATGCTAAGATTATTCATCAGTCCTTGAGAATTTATTGAGGTCATTCTGTGTGTTAAGGATAAAATTTTTAAGATACTGCCTTTACTTGCAGGTTGCTAATAGCATAACATTATATATTTAATAATAACAAATTATGTATATTATTATATATAATTTGAGAAAAATATGAGTGAGTTTAATTCAGGCATTCTTCCATTCATCCATTCAACTGAACTAACATGATTTGAGAACCTGTGCCAATTTCTAAAATGTAAATGTGCAGAACATCACTTTTTTGCCATATAAGAGGAGATATGACATGGAGAATCAGAGGCATCTGCTACATACACTATGATTTAACAAAATAAAGGAAACAAACACCTTTTCTTCAAAGATGTCCCAGGTAGGAACTATGGCCTGAAATCATCTGTATAACTGTTTTAATACATGACTTGCCCCATGAGGACCCAGTAGTTGTTGTGCGTTTGGAGTATGGAATCAACTGGAAATTAAATTGGAGAGGTGAGCATTTGTTCAAACACTGTTGACACCTCATCCAGGTGACTCAGACCTAAATTCTTTCTGCCTTTCTAGAACTCTCCATCCTCAGATCCTATTAGATAATTAGTTTAGCACTCCATTCCACTTGACTTCTGTAGACATTGCTGAAATATTCAGTTCCCATTTCTTTCTTTCCTGAGCTAACAAACTGAACAGAAACATGTGTTTGTCTGTTAGTTTTTCAAAATCAGGTTGAGGGGAAGATCTGTAGGAATTTCCCCACATGCCTTCTCTACAGGTACTCTATATTTTCATTTCACATTTTCAGATTCGAGTTGACAGAGATAATTAATCATACAAAAAGGCAAGGTACTCAAATCCAACAAACATAATGTATGGTTCTCTTTGTGGTTTTAATGAATGCATCCTTAGTGTACCTTTCAAAGTACATATTCAGTGTGGTTCTGTGATAGTGCAGCCATATTCTCTTTTCTCTTGTTATTGCTTCTGGTTAGTGCATTCTGGCTTGTTTATGGTCAATGCTTTCAAAGAAGCATGATTTATTGACTCCAGTGAGCTTGCTGAATATTTATTTATGTAAGTATAATTTAGTGTCTACAAAATAAAAAGCCACCACCCCTTCACCATTTTGGCTATGGATTTTTAAAACAAATTTATATGTTAATGGTATTATTTAAAAATACTCTCCCACATTTTATCTAATTAGAAATTCTCTCGATTTCTGCTTCTTTTCTGTGCTCCCAGAGTATCTGTTCTTTAAGACCTGTATCCCTATCAGTCTTTGTCACACTCTATTATAAATTTATGCTTTCTTATTTATTCTTTCACTGTGCTTGGAGATCTCTACCCTAATGGCACTTAGTAGGTATTAGTAGGTATTTGCTGAGTGAGCAAATGATTAAATAATAGGTATCTTGAATACCTAGATTGTGTTAATTTTTCTTATTTTCAATACCATGCTTTTCTTGAGATGTTTGCATGCTAAGTTGCTTCAGCTGTGTCTGACTCTTTGCGACCCCATGGACTGTAGACTGCCAGGCTCCTCTGTTCATGGAATTCTCCAGGCAAGAAAACTAGAGAAGATCCCTCCTTCTCCAGGGGATCTTCCTGACCTAGGAATCAAACCCGCATCTCTTATGTCTCCTGCATTGGTAGGTAATTCTTTACCACTAGCGCCATTTGGGATGTTGACCAAGCATAAATCCATACTGGATCCCTAAAATGATTGCATAAATATCAATACAGTGCACAAGGCCTACAAGTGATATCCATATGAGAAGATACAAATATAATCCATAAAACTGTGGACCCAATGGACTATTTTATAGATGTTCATTTTATAGATAAGGGAACTAAGTTTTTCATAGGAAAATGATTTCCCAAGGTCATCAAACTATTTAGTGGTGGAGTCAGGTTTTCAGTCCAAATCTACTATATAGTATAAAAAAGAGAAGCCAAAAAGGGATATGAAAATAATTTAAAGGTTAAAGGACATAGTTCAAATATGGGTTCAAGATGGGTTGGGATTGAACACATTCAAGGGGCAAATGATGACCCCTATCTCACCAAAACTAATTCAATAAGATAAAGGTAGTGAATAAAATCAATGATCTGAGAAAGAGAGAGGAAAGGTAGACCAATCACCACGTTTCCAGGATTCACAATTTAACATTTCCTAAAGTAAGAGTATATCTTATAATCAAAAGGATCTACGGGGATCTTTAACCTGGCCGGGGATATTTTGAATTATATTGCTCCCTCCTTGATCTCTCCCACCCAATAAAAAGATGATTTATGAAGGGAAGCAAAATTGGTGAAACATTATATGTGATTGTGCTAAATTGAAGTCATTCTGTAGCACAGTTTAAGTATTTATTTTTCTGAAAGACTCTTCTTGTTAAATACTTCTCATTTTATTATTTCCAGCCAGTGGAAATCCATCATGAGTATTTAAATCTCAAAGATGAGCTAGATTCTAAATCTGTACCTCATGTTTCTCAGCTGAGTCTCTTCTTCAAATTATACATGCATTTTCTGTATTTGTATTCCGATTCATATTTCACACTTTCACAGTCTGGGATGGGAACCATGTATTTGGTAGTTCTTGACCTATTTTTAAGTTTTGTCACATTTTATTCCAACTTTTGCCTCTGCCTGGGAGGAACAACCACTTTAGATTGAATCACATTACAATCAGTTTTGTAAACTTAATCCAAATTGGGTCTCATACTATGTTTGTCTATAATCAACTTAAAACTGAGTATTTTTCCAGTAATTCTGCTATTATGAGCCTTCTTTCTAGATATGTTTGTTCTTATTTTAAGGGCCTTGTCCGCTGTAATTCCAGAATATAGATAACTCTATAATCTCATGCTCAGCAATTATTTCCAGCTTGTTCTTGACTAAAATCTTTGACATTTCCTCTCATGTTTTCAGCCCTCAGTGGCCTCAAACTGTCCTGCTGAAATGACTTCCAACCATTAAAGTTTACCCATTTCAAGTGATTTTTTTCTACCATCCAAATAACTAGAGTTCCATAAAACTATAGGATGTGAAGTCATTCAGTCATGTCTGACTTGTGACCCTATGGACTGTAGCCTACCAGGCTCCTCTATCTATAAGACTGTAAGGACCATCCAATTTGATATTCTATATCATGGCCAAGAACACTGATGCCCAGAGAGATGAAATGATTTTTCCAAGGTCACATAAATTGGTAGTATCAGAGTCAATGTGAGGACTCAAGGCTCTTGATTTTTGTAAGACGGCTTTTCAACCCTACCGTAGTATGTTTATTTATATCACCAATGTCTTATTTTTCTTATGTTGTTTAAAGTTCCAAAATACTTGTAACATTTTGTTTATCTTAACCTTTGACTTGAATTTTTGTGAAAATAAAGATACTGTAACTATTCTTATGCTTATCATCCCAAATCATCAATAAAAGATGTCTTCATTTCCACCTATAGCAGGAAGCTCATTAACATAGCATTTTAATTTGAATTAGTGGTAACACTTAGAAAGGAATGCTGGATCAAATACTATAACTGATCTTCATTATAATTCCAGTACAGACTAGCAGATGTACAGTTATAGCCGTGTTGTGTTATGAACATTTTGAAAAAGTAATTAAATGAGTGGCTTTGGATAAGACATTAGAACCAAGGTGATAAAGTCAATGATGCAGATCCAAACTGAAAAAACCAGTATTCCATAGTCAAAGTAATTCTTGTATTTAAATATTATTACCTATTGATTTTGTCTTAATATTTTTGCTTTCAGAAATAGAGTGCTCCTAGGAATTCCAATTATTGGCATACATTTGTACACTGTTTATAAATTAAGATAAAAATCACATGCTGTTATAATGACATTTGGAGGCATTCAACAAAGGGGTAGCATAAGAAATCTATGGTTTTAGAACATGGAAACTCTTGGGTTTCCTTTCAAAGAAAATGTGTAACCAACTTCAAAAGTGAGAATGGTTATGTACTCATGGCACTAAAGAAAACCCCTGTGTTTCTGTTACAAGTAAGTATGTTAGAAGAGAATGACAGTATCGTAAAGAAAAACAATCTAAAAAATAAAAATTAATTAAAGAGAAAAAAAAAGAGAATGACATATTCCAAAGTAAAGCTGAATATTGACTCATAGCTCCTGTGCAGTCCATCTGCTGCTTTTAAAGTCTGTATGGAGTCCTTGAGGTGAACATGAAGACAAACTCAACTGAGATAAGTAAAATTCTATTCAGAAAAAGCAGAGGTACATATGCAATTACACACACACACACACACACACACATGGGGCTTCCCTGGTGGCTCAGTGATAAAGAATCCACCTGCAAAATCAGGAGACATGGGTTTGATCCCTTGGTCAGGAAGATCTCCAGGAGAAGGAAATGGCAACCCACTCCAATATTCTTGCTTGGGAATCCCATGGACAGAGGAGCCTAGCGGGCTACAGTCCATGGAGTTGAAAAGAGTTGGACATGACTTAGCGATTAAACAATAATAACAACAGCAAAATATATAAACAAAGCAAATTTATTTTTGTTTATTTAAATACTGACACATGCATACTTTTGAGACACTAAGTTGCCTTTCTGCCAATAAACTGCAGTTTGCAACTTTTTTTTTTAAAATCATTAAGGAGTGGTTCATAGGCAATAAGCAAAGATTTTTGTAGAGCATGAGTCACTGAAATCCCTTGCCTCTGATTTTTGTTTTTGATTTAAGAAGACCTGTACATATTCAAAAACAAGAATTAAGAAAATTACCTGGATTAAAAATCGATGCTCAGAGCACCTGTCCTTCAACTACATGGACAAGTCATAAGAGAATATTTCAAGGGAGAAAGGAAGCTAAATTACTGAGATAATTGTTTCCATTTCCCCACTTAATTTTCATGTGTAAGCACAAAATTTTGCAGTTTATATTGAAAACCTTTTTGGCCATTTGTTGATGGTACTGATGAATTCTGACTTCTCTTCATGGTCATTACTCAGATCTGTGAGTGTATGTTTTAAAGTAAAAGCAAGACAAACTTGCAAACTAAAACAAAATATTTGGAAGCGGGGACTGAGGGTCAAAAACTCCATTAGTGCCTTCAATCAATATAATGGAATTACCTGGGGAACTTGTTAAAAAATCCAGATTACCAGGGCTTACTAGACTCTCTTGTTATGGAGTATAAGAGTACACATTTGTAAACAGCTCCCCGGGTGATTCAAATACACCTAGCTAGGCTGGCCAGCACTAGTGATGTTTGGGAACTACTTCAGTACATCATAACAAATATTTAGCAACTGAGGTTCCCTTAGGAGATTTCTTATATGTTTCATAGTTTGAAATTATCAATTTTACCTGATTCTTTTACTTAGTGTATTTACACATCATGTAAGGACAGAAACCATTTCAACTAAAATTTCCTGATCAGAGTAGTCCCTATGTGGTATTTTATAGCAACACAACTGGAGAGATGGGTACAAGTCTGTGCAAGCTACTATCTGGTAGACCTATTTGTGTGAAACTTTTATTGGCAAGACGTCTCAGAAATATTGTTTTAGTTGCTAAGTCATGTCTGACTCTTTGTGACTCCATGGAGTATAGCCTGCTAGGTTGCTCTGTCCATGGGATCTCCGAGGCAAGAATACAGGAATGGGTTTCCTCTTCTTTCCCCAGGGATCTTCCCAACCCAGGGATTGAACCCATGTCTCCTCCATTGCAGGCAGATTCTTTACTGCTGAGCCAGTAAAGAATTGGGTTGGCCAAAAGGTTCATTTGTGTTTTTTGTAAGATATTATGGCAAAACTTGACTGGATTTTAGGCCAATCCAATAGCTAGTTAAATATAGGCTAGATGCTTTTGTTAAGACTAAATAAATATATTTTCCCATTTGTCATAACAACCAGCACTCACCATAATAAATGTTAATATTTATGAAATCCCATATAACTAATCTGATACAGTTATTAAGATGAAATTAACAAAATTTCTGTAGTTGGTATACATAGAATCAACTACTCAGATTCTTAGGCAATTCATTACTGAAGAAAATTACAAATCCCTCTTAAACCAGTTATGAAGCTGAACTAGGAAAGTATCATATTTGAAATGATGAAAAAATTACTTTTGTTTTTCAAATCCTAATGTATCTGAGCTATCTCACTTGCTTGACTTCATGGTATATTGGCACCATTTACATTTTGCCAATGGTTGGATCTCCTTGCAATCCAAGGGACTCTCAAGAGTCTTCTCCAAAACAACAGTTCAATTCTTTGGTGCTCAGCTTTCTTTATAGTCCAACTCTCACATCCACACATGACCACTGGAAAAATCATAGCCTTTACTAAATGGACCTTTGTTGGCAAAGTAATGTCTCTGCTTTTTAATATGCTGTCTAGGTTGGTCATGACTTTCCTTCTAAGGAGTAAGTGTCTTTTAATTTCGTGGCTGCAATCACCATCTGCAGTGATTTGGAGCCCAGAAAAATAAAGTCAGCCACTGTTTCCACTGTTAGCCCATCTATTTGCCATGAAGTGATGGGACCAGATGCCATGATCTTCATTTTCTGAATGTTGATCTTTAAGCCAACTTTTTCACTTTCCTCTTTCACTTTCATTGAGAGGCTCTTTAGTTCCTCTTCACTTTCTGCCATAAGGGTGGTGTCATCTGCATATCTGAGGTTCTTGATATTTCTCCCAGCAATCTTGATTCTAGCCTATGTTTCCTCCAGCCCAGCGTTTCTCATGATGTACTCTGCATATAAGTTAAATAAGCAGGGTGACAATATACAGCCTTGACATACTCCTTTTCCTATTTGGAACCAGTTTGTTGTTCCATGTCCAGTTCTAACTGTTGCTACCTGACCTGCATACAGGTTTCTCAAGAGGCAGGTCAGATGGTCTGGTGTTCCCAAGATCAGTCCTGGATGTTCATTGGAAGGACTGATGTTGAAGCTGAAACTCCAATACTTTGGCCACCTGATGTGAAGAGTTCACTCATTAGAAAAGGCCCTGATGCTGGGAAAGATTGAGGGCAGGAGAAGAAGGGGTCAACAGAGGATGAGATGGTTGGATATTATCACCGACTCAATGGACATGGGTTTGGGTGAACTCCAGGAGTTGGTGTTGGACAGTGAGGCCTGGCTTGCTGTGGTTCATGTGGTCACAAAGAATCAGACCCGACTGAGCGACTGAACTGAACACTTTGCCAAAGTAAGTACAAATGTTTTGCAGCAATGTGATGGTAAGTGGAAACAACTATGTCTCTAGAAGAAACAAAACAAAACAAAACATGATTTGCACCATTTAACGTTTTTAATGACATTTTCATCTACCATAGCCAATGCCAAGCCAAAAAATCGATATCACTGTATGTAGAGTTGGGAAGAAATGCACAGTTGGCTCTCACAATGTGGCATGACCTGGTCATAGCACACCATTGGCTGTATATTTTCAGGCTACAGCTACCAAATGGTAAGCAAGGAACCATGCTTTACTTCCTCATATTTTCACATTCAGGATCCCTGCTTGCTCTCAGAGAGCTCCTGTCTATTTTTTAAAATTAATTAATTTAATTGGAGGCTAATTACTTTACAATATTGATTATGGTGGTTTTTGCCATACATAGACATGAATTAGTCATGGCTGTACAGGTGTCCCACCATCCCGAACCCCCCCATCTCCCTCCCCACCTCATCCCTCTGTGTTTTCCCAGAGTACCAGTTTTGGGTATTTTACACATGGTAATATTTACATTTCAA
>SJXQ01010892.1:0-31951 GCA_006408695.1 Aepyceros melampus | reverse complement strand
ATATTATAGATTTTCCTGATTTTTTTTGGAATACCAGAAAATTTATTTTTCAATCATAATTGACTTATGATTCAATTATAGCCAGACCACATAGTGTATATTTCATGGTTTGAATGCTTTCAAATTTATCAACATTTGTTTTATTACCCCAAACATGGTCTATCTTGGTAAATGTTTTATTATTTTTTAAAACCATGAAAACAAAAATAAAAGCATGTATATTTTTCAGTTGTTGGGTAGAGTATTCTAAGCTATCAGTTAGGTCAAGGATGTTGATAGTGTTTTTCAAGTATTCTATTTCCTTCACAATATTGTGTTTACTCTTACTGAAAGAAGGTTGTTGCAATCTCCAATTGTGATTGTGAATTTATTATTATTTCCAGTTCTATCATTTTTTGCCCCGCATATTTTGAAACTTTGTTTATCCTCTCAATGAATCTTCTTTTTGTAGTTATTTATTTATTTAATATTTATTTATTTGGCTGCACTGGGTCTTAGTTGCGGCACATGGGATCTCCAATCTTCTTTATGGCATGCGAACTCTTAGTTGTGGCACTGGGATCTTGTTCCCTGATCAGGAATTGAACTCAGGACCCTACATTGGGAACTCGGAGTCTTGGCCACAGGACAACCAGGGAAGTCCTTCTCTGGTGATATAAAATGCTGTTACCTATGTCACTGATTTTCAATGTTTGGTTATGTTGTGCTTTGTTTTGTTTTGTTTTGTTTTTCCCCTTTAAGCCTCTGTTTAGATTTTATAGTGTTTTTTTGTCGATGGGGTTATAATGTTGATCAACTCTGAAAAATTTCAGCCTTAATTTTTCAAATCTTATATTATTTTATTTTTAACTTTGCGAACTCTTAGTTGTGGCACTGGGATCTTGTTCCCTGATCAGGAATTGAACTCAGGACCCTACATTGGGAACTCGGAGTCTTGGCCACAGGACAACCAGGGAAGTCCTTCTCTGGTGATATAAAATGCTGTTACCTATGTCACTGATTTTCAATGTTTGGTTATGTTGTGCTTTGTTTTGTTTTGTTTTGTTTTTCCCCTTTAAGCCTCTGTTTAGATTTTATAGTGTTTTTTTGTCGATGGGGTTATAATGTTGATCAACTCTGAAAAATTTCAGCCTTAATTTTTCAAATCTTATATTATTTTATTTTTAACTTGAATTTCACATATGTTAGGTTACTTTTTGTTGTCTCATATGGTTGCTGATGATGTGGGTTTTTTTCTCATTTCTTTTTCTCTATGTATTTTGTTTTGGGAAGTTTCTACTGCTATGTTATCAGTTTCATTAACTTTTTCAACTGCAGTGTTTTCACTGAACTCTATCTGATCATTGTGCAAACTCTAAAAATCTTCAATTCTGAAACTTCCATAAGCTGTTTTCACTAAACCAGGGTAATGTGAGCTATTTTCTTATCTTTTATCTCTTGGAATCAATAAATAGTATTGTTGTATTACTTGTGTTACTAGTAGTTACTAACAGTATTGCTTGTGTTACTTGCTCAGTCGTGTCTGACTCTTTTTGTGACCCCATGGACTATAGCCCACCAGGCTCCTTTGTGCATGGAATTCTCCAAGAAAGAATACTGGAGTGGAGTATTAAAGTTGATAAATAATGATACAACATATCTGTTTCTCTGCTTCTAGAAAATTACCTGAAAAATATTTGATGGTTCACATATTTGGTGAATTTATGAATGAAAATAGGATGGAGGTGTTAAGGGTCAGTTAAGGTAGTATTTCTCTTCATAAGTTCTTCCTTATTATTTGCCTTTTAAACTGTGATCACATTCATATATCATTAGAAAAAAATATATTGAAAAAGTTAAATTGTTTTAACTCTACAGACAAAATACATCTGCATAATTAATATCTGTCAGAAAAATTAACTGGAATGTTGAATGCATTCTTCAGAAAGAAGCATTCTGTTGGTTAAGCAATGGGTTTGATTATTTTAGATTCTTGAAATCCTATAGCTGCATTAGGCAAAATTAGTTAAGTAAAGTACCTGAAACTCTCTATATCAGAAATCTTTAATGCATGGTCATGGAAAATTGTGTAAATGTCAACTGCTCCACAAGTGATTAGTGGTATTAAAGGAAAAATAAATAAACTAAAAATTTAAAAGGAAGATTAATTTTACAGAAGTTCCCTTCCAAATTGCATTGTTACTAGATTATTTTAAATTTTTCATATGTACCAAAAGATTGCATTGATCTGTTAATCTCAATGGCCCTTCACTGAACAGTCCCAGTTACCTTGGTTAACAAACTTGAGTGTCATTAACAAAACATTTTGTGATCTATATCATGCACACAATTAAAAAAAGCAAATTCTAAATGTATCAGAACAAATAATTCAATAAATTTTTACTAAGTAAAGACACCCGTGTTACTAGCACCCATTTACATTACCACCAGCATCCCATAAACCTCACTGGAGCCACTTCCAACTCTTTATTCCTAAAAAGGTAATTGCTTTTATATTAGCATAGATTATTTTTTAACCTTTATGTAAATCAGTTCAGTTGTGCAGTCGTGTAAATAGAAATATATATATATATATATATAAAGAAATATATATGTAAAGAGAAATAGATAGCATTACTGACTCAATGGACATGAATTTGAGCACTCTGTGAGATAGTGAAGGAGATGGAAGCCTGGCATGCTGTAGTCCATGGATTTGCAAAGAGTTGGACACAAATTAGCAACTGAACAACAATAAATAGAAATATACTACATGTCATTTAAATATTATTTTAATTTGCTATATATGTCTTTTTCCTTGCAAATGATCCATCAAGATATATCCTCAATTCACACACAAAAAAATGGATCAATGGCTGCAAATAGTGTACTAAGGTATAAAAGTAGCAATGAAAATGGTAATGTAAATAGTACAATTCAGAGTAACATCACAAACATAGCTAGAAAATTGGACTCTAGTGTGAATATGGAACATATATCTGTGAATTTAAGAAAGAAAAATTAAATCTGTGAAACCTAGTGGTTTCACTAAAGCACCAAGAAAGGAAAACTGGATTGGAAAACAATGAAAGAAATATTTGAAAAATTAGATTTCATTCAACCAGTGATGAATTTTCTCCTAGTTACAGCAATTCACTGTAACAAATTTTGCTAAACTGTAGCCTAAAACCATCAACAATTTATTATTTCAAAGTAAAATATAATAATGCCACTGGTAAACCAATCTTTTCCCAACCAAAAATGACATAAATGTATCCAGAAAGATATGGATAAATTAATTACTTAAATCAGAGAAGATACAAAGAATACATGGGCATCTTTCAACATCATATTCATCATGACAAAATAGTTACAATGAGATACAGTTAACATTGAAGAAAGTTATTAAACTCAGATATAGATGTCTCATGAAATCGGGCATTGTTCTGCTATAAATGACTAGAAAGGTGGGCAAAGTATTTCAAATGACTGTTTTCAAACATTGTGCAAAAGACAGCACAGGAGTATGAATCTTGAGAGAAAAGAAACAGGCAAGTTTAATCTTTCATTTTCCATGAATTTTTATCTGGAGCCAATTTTAAATCTATTACATAGGAATGGGAAACTCAAGAAACAGAGACCTAGCTGAGTTAAGGAAACAACTTGAGTTTTTCAGACACTGATGTTGCTGGAGTTGTGGAAATTCTAGAAAATAGCTATGCAAGAAAGGGGCTTCCCTGGTGGCTTAGTGGTAAAGAATCCGGCTGCAACACAGGAGTCACAGGTTCAATTTCTGGGTTGGGAAGGTCCCTGGAGAAGGAAATGGCACCCTACTACAGTATTCTTACCTAGAGAATCCCATGGACAGAAAGGCCCGGTGGGCTATAGTCTATAGGGTCGCAAAGTAGACGTGACTGAAGCAACTTAGCATGTAAGAAAGAGGGCTAGAAAGGTATGTTTGTTGTTGTTGTTTAGTTGCTAAGTTGGGTCTTAAGTGAGCTTGCCTGGTGGCTCAGATGGTAAAGAATCCATCTGCAACATGGGAGACCTGGCTTTGATCCCTGGGTTGGGAAGATCCCCTGAAGGAGGGCATGGCAACCCACCCCAATAGTCTTGCCTGGAGAGTCCCCATGGACAGAGGAGCCTGGTGGGCTACAGTCCATGGGGTCACAAAGAGTCTGACACTACTGAGTGGCTAAGCACAGCATAGACCCTCTCTAGCAGTTTTGAAGAACAAGACTTGAAAGGATCATGCTTATCTACAAGTAACTTAACTGCTTTCCAAACCAGATTTCAGCACACTTTACAAAAAGAAAAAATACCTTAATAATTAAAAATTAAATTTCACAATGTTCAACATTCCAAAAAAATGGTTAGATATGTGACAAAGCAGGAAATATGAATCATAACTTTGAGAAAAAATAAAGGCATCAGAAACTGGTCTAACATTGGTCGAGAAGATGAAATTATCCAACAAGAACTAGAAAACAGTTCATTGAAGTGTGCTCAAAGGATGAAAGGAAAACATAAACAAAACCAAGAAAGAATTAAAAATATATTTTAAAATCCCTAACTAGAACTTCTAAACCTGGAAACTGCAATATCAGAAATGGAAGTGTTTGAGAGCAGATTTTATACTTCAGGAGGAAATATCAGTGAATTAGAAGGTACAGCAATAGGGAACTTCCCTGGTGGTCCAGTGGTTAGGACTCTGTGCTTCCACTGCAGGGGGCAGAGATTCCATCCCTGTTCAGGGAACTAAGATCCTGCATGCCATATGGTAGAGCGAAAAAAGAAAAAAAAAAATGAAATTACAGTAGTGGGAATTAGCCAAGTACAGTACAGAGAATGGAAGACAAAAGAATGAACACTGTCCTCGTTGACTTGTGGAAAAATATCAAACAATGTAATGTGTAACTGTGGTCTCTAAAGGGGAAAATGTTGAATAACTGTTGCCTGAAATTTTTCAAAATTTAATGATAACTAAATATCTGAACCAGATATCAAATTGCCAACATCAACTGGATTATCAAGAAAGCAAGAGAATTCCAGAAAAACATCTATTTCTGCTTTATTGACTATACCAAAACCTTTGACTGTGTGAATCACAATAAACTGTGGAAAATTCTGAACGAGATGAGAATACCAGACCACCTGACCTGCCTCTTGAGAAACCTGTATGCAGGTCAGGAAGCAACAGTTAGAACTGGACATGGAACAACAGACTGGCTCCAAATAGGAAAAATAGTATGTCAAGGCTGTATATTGTCACCCTGCTTATTTAACTTCTATGCAGAGCACATCATGAGAAATGCTGGGCTGGATCAAGCACAAGCTGGAATCAAGATTGCCGGGAGAAATATCAATAGCCTCAGAAATGCAGATGACACCACGCTTATGGCAGAAAGTGAAGAGGAACTAAAAAGCCTCTTGATGAAAGTGAAAGAAGAGAGTGAAAAAGCTGGCTTAAAGCTCAACATTCAGAAAACGAAGATCATGGCATCTGGTCCCATCACTTCCTGGCAAATAGACTGGGAAACAGTGGCTGACTTTATTTTCTTGGATTCCAAAATCACTGCAGATGGTGACTGCAGCCTTGAAATCAAAAGATGCTTACTCCTTGCAAGGAAAGTTATGACTAACTTAGACAGCATATTTAAGGCTAAGACATTACTTTGCCAACAAAGGTCCATCTAGTCAAGGCTATGGTTTTTCCTGTGATCATGTACGGATGTGAGAATTGCACTATAAAGAAAGATGAATGCTGAAGACTTGATGTTTTTGAACTGTGGTGTTGGAGAAGACTCTTGAGAGTCCCTTGTACTGGAAAGAGACCCAACCAGTGCATCCTAAAGGGATCAGTCCTGAGTGTTCATTTGAAGGACTGATGGTCAAGCTGAAACTCCAATACTTTGGCCACCTGATGTGAAGAACAGATTCATTGGAAAAGACCTTGATGATGGGAAAAATTGAAGGCAGGAGGAAAAGGGAACAGCAGAGGATAAGATGGTTGGATGGCATCACCGACTCAATGGACATGAGTTTGGGTAAACTCTGGGAGTTGGTGATGGACAGGGAGGCCTGGCATGCTGCGATTCATGGGGTCGTAAAAAGTCGGACACAACTGAGTGACTGAACTGAACTGAATTGAAATATCTGAAAATGCAAGAGGTTCAACAACATCCAAAAGGAATAAAATAAAGAAAATCATGCCAATGTACATCTTAATTAAAGCTGAAAAAGAAAGACATTATGAAAAAAATTGAAACAAGTCAGAGGGGAAAAAAATCAAAGTGTATAAGAATGGCTATAGTGTTCTCACCACAGAGATGAGTGACATTTTTAAAGTACTAAGAAACAAACATCTGGTGACCAATATTCTATATCAAGGAAAAATATATTTCAGATGAATGTTTAATACAACATTCTCAGAAAACCTACTGGAGAGAAAATTTATCTCCAGCAGGCCTACACTACGAGGAATGATAAGGGGAATTTCTTCAGGCAGAAGGAAAAGAAGACCAATGGAAAACTGGATCTCTTTCTAAAGAGATGAAAAGTACTAGTAATGGTAAATATGTGGGTAAAATAAATATTTTTCTAAGTTTAATTTGTATTTTATAACTGACATGAAAACAAAAAATAATAAAATTGTATCCTTATATTTTTAACAAGTAAACAGTATGACAGCAATAGCACAAAGATGAGAATGGGGAAATGAAAGTAAAAGTCACTCAGTGGTGTCTGGCTCTGTGCGAACCCATGGACTATGTGGTCCATGGAATTCTTCAGGCCAGAATAGTGGAGTGGGTAGCCTTTCCTTCTTCAGGGGATCTTCCCAACCCAGGGATGGAACCCAGATCTCTCTCATTGCAGGTGATTCTTTACCAGCTGAGCCACCAGGGAAGCCCAAGAATATTGGAGCGGGTAGCTTATCCCTTCTCCAGAAGATCTTCCCCACCTAGGAACTGAACTGTGGTCTCCTGCATTGCAGGTGGATTCTTTACCAACTGAGCTATTTTTAAACTCCTACATTATAGGGGAAATTGTGTATAGCTATGTGAAGGTAGAAAGTGATAACTTACAGAAAATTAAACCTTTTGCAACTTACTTTAAAACAGTAAACCAAAAAGGTACAGACTACAAACTAAAAAAAAAGTACAATGTTAATGATTTCAATTATACATAGTGAAAAAGTAGACATCTGAGCAAAATATGATAGAGACTATGATAATCAGCAGCACACAAAGTGGAAGAGTGTATACCTATGAAACATGAACATAGGTCTCTTTAAACTTTGCTTTACTGATATATGAAATATGAATCAGCTTCCTGCATATGTGGCATACATACACTTGGAAGAGATGCTAGATCACATTCTGTTCTATTTATCACTGAAAACCCAGAAAAAAACCAGTGAAAACCTGCAGAAGACAAAAATTTTAAATTCTCATTTGCTGCTAAGTTGCTTCAGTCGTGTCCGCCTCTATGCGACCCCATAGACGGCAGCCCACCAAGGTTCCCCCGTCCCTGGGATTCTCCAGGCAAGAACACTGGAGTGGGTTGCCATTTTCTTCTCCAATGTGTGAAAGTGAAAAGTGAAACTGAAGTCGCTCAGACGTGTCCGACTCTTAGCGACCCTAGGGACTGTAGCCTACCAGGCTCCTCCGTCCGTGGGATTTTCCAGGCAAGAGTACTGGAGTGGGGTGCCATTGCTTCGGGTTACATGTGCTTTAATTTGCTTCCTGGGGGTCCTGGAGGCTGCTCTCCAGGTGGAGGCGCCAGGCTGGCCTCTCCTGCACGGGCCCCCCACTCCAGCCCTGCAGACCCTCGGGAAGGGCCGTGTCCTCCTCCAGGCTGCCCGTGCCTTCCACCAGCTCCTCGTAGGTGATCTTCTCGGGAAAGGCCGCAGCCTGAACAGCTCCACCGTATCGGCCCGCTCCAGCACCTCCTTCTCCAGCAGCCACCTGCCCACCTTGTCCACCTGCTCGTGGCTCATTTAGTCAATGATTAAAACTAAAAAAAAAGATGCAGTACAAGTATCCCTGAAGGGGCACCAGCTCTCTGTGTAGCATGTCACAGCTTGCTATGAAAATAAAGTAGCACCTGAATGTTATTCTATAAAGTACTTTAATCACAGAAAACAATGACATACCTTGTTCCATTTCACTTCACTTTACTGTGTTTCAGATATAGTGTGTATTCTATAAATTGAAGATTTGTAGCAATCCTGTGGTGGAGCAAGTCTTTCAGCATTATTTTTTTCCAATAGCATTAACTGACTTCTGTCTCTGGGTCACATTTTGGTAATTCTCACCATATTTCAATGTTTTCCATTATTATTATATTTGTTGTGGTGATCCGTGATCAGTGACCTTTAATATTACTATCGTCATTGTCTTGGGGCTGCCACGAACCATGCCTGTATAAGCAGTGAACTTATTTGATAAATGCTGTATGTGTCCTGACTGCTCTATCAGTCAGCTGGTCCCCCATCTCTTTGCTTCTCCTCAGTCCTCCCTATCCCCTGACATACAACAATATTGAAATCAGGCCAATGAATAATTCTACAGTGATCTCTGTAAGTGTTCAAGTGAATGGAGTAGTTGCATGTCTCTCATTTTAAATCAAAAGCTAGAAATAATTAAGCTTAGTGGGGAAGGTATGTTGAAAGCTGAGATTGACCAAATCTAGGCCTCTTGCAGGAAATGGTTAGCCAAGTTGTGAATGCAAAGGAGGGAAATTAAAAGTGCTACTCCAGTGAACACATGACTGATTTGAAAGTGAAACAGCCTTATTGCTGATATGGAGAATGTTTAGTCTGGATAGAAGTTCAAACCAGCACAACATTCCCTTAAGCTAGAGCCTAATCCAGAGCCAAACCCTAACTCTCTTCAATTCTGTGAAGGCTGAGAGACGTGAGAAGCTGCAGCAGAAAAGTGTGATTCTGGCAGGCATTGGCGCATGATGTTTGAAGAAGCCCGTGGATCAAGAGGTAATTTTGTAAGACTATAGCTGCAATACATAATAATTCCTTTGATAGATTTGGGCAAAGTAAACTGAAAACTTTTTGGGAAACTATTCACCATTCTAGATGCCATTAAGAACATTTGTGACTCATAGGAAGAGGTCAAAATGTCAGCATTCACAGGAGTTTGGACAAACTTGATTCTAACCCTCCTTGATGACTGAGGGGTTCAAGACTTCAATGGAGGAAATAACTACACATGTGATGGAAATAGAATGAAAACTAGGATTAGGAGTTGGGCCTGAAGATGTTACTAAAATGCTGCAATCTCATACAATTCCAACAGTTGAGGAGTTGCTTCATATGGATGAGTGAAGAAAGGGGTTTCTGGAGATGAAATCTATTCCTGATGAAGATGCTGTGAAGACTGTTGAAACAGAGGATTTAGAATGCTACATCAATTTAGTTGATAAAGCAGTGGCATAGTCAAAGCTATAGTTTTTCTAGTAGTCATGTATGGATGTGAGATTTGGACCATAAAGAAGGCTGAGTGCTGAAGAATTGATGCTTTCAAACTGTGATGCTGGAGAAGACTCTTGAGAGTCCCTTGGACAGCAAGTAAATCAAAACAGCCAATTCTAAAGGAAATCAGCCCTGAATATTCATTGGAAGGACTGATGCCGAAGCTGAAGTTCCAGTACTCTGGCCACTTATGTTAACAGCCAAGTCACTGGAAAAGATCCTGATGCTGGGAAATATTGAGGGCATCAGGAGAAAGTGACAATAGAGGATGAGATGGTTGGATGGCATCATTGACTCAGTGGACATGAGTTTGAGCAAACTCTGGGAGATAGTGAATGACAGGAAGGCCTGGTATGCTGCAGTCCATGGAGTTGTACAGAGTCAGCCATGACTGAGAGATTGAACAACAGCAAATCTGTGGCAGGGTTTGAGAGGACTGACTCCAATTTTGAAAAAATTTTATTGCAGATAAAATGTTATCTTACAGCATTGCATGCTACAGATAAATTTTCATGAGAGGAAAATTCAACTGATGTGGCAAACTTCATTGTTGTCTCCTTTTACAAAATTGTCATAGCCACCCCACAGCCTTTGTAACTACAACCCTGATTCGTCAGCAGCCATCAATGAAGCAAAACCCTCTACCAGCAAAAAAAAAAAAAAAAAAAAAAAATTACGACTCCCTGAAGGTTCAGATGATGGTTATCATTTTTTAATAGTAAAGTATTTTTTTAATTGAGATATGTACAGTGTTCTTTTTAGACATAATGCTATTGCATACCTATTATAACAGACTATAGTACTGTGTGAATGTAAGTTTTACATGCAACGGGAAATTTTAAAATCTGTGTGATTCACTTTATTGCAATATTTGCTTTATTGCAATGGTCTGGAACCAAACCTGAGCTATCTCTATGTAAGTGATCGAATGGTGGACATTGAATCCATTTTTTTTGAATGCTCTGTACAGAAATGGTCCAAAAATAACATCTTATATAGCAAAGTATGATTGCTCTTGAGAACACATATGTATATATGAGTTTTTAAGGGAAAGATAAGGTAAAATCATCTTCATAATAGAAGAGTGATATATGCAAGTATCCTGAAGAGCCTAAACCTATGATTTCATGGATAAAGTATCATTATTTACAATACTGTGGATAACCTATCAAAATGTTTTAAATGCAAATGGATTACAAAAATATTCCCCCAAATTGGCTGTTTCCTCAAATCTAAAGATCTTCCTCAATTCATTGAAGAGAGAAACCAATGACATATCATTAGGCATAGTCAAAATCCACACTTAAGTGCTTTAATAGAACATGTAGAATATTTTTCAGAGCCAAATGAAACCAGAGACTAGAAATGGAATCT
Organism: Aepyceros melampus; assembly: GCA_006408695.1. Lineage (NCBI taxonomy): Eukaryota > Metazoa > Chordata > Mammalia > Artiodactyla > Bovidae > Aepyceros > Aepyceros melampus. The sequence continues at coordinate 21,108 of SJXQ01010892.1, read as the reverse complement.
ATTCTCTGACAAGTTGAAATATCCAGTGTCTCAGCTGTTGAGTGCAATGTGCTTGTCAACACTGCATCTGATGGTTCACTGATAATAGTTTTTATTGAAGCAGTCTCCATAATTTATGGGTCCTCATTTCATCTTAATATCCCTATCAGCCTGAAAGAGCCATGAAATACTTGCTGCCATTACCAACAACCTATAATTGTGAGCTAGGACTTTCTAATTTTAAATCAGTAAACAGTAAGAAAAGAAACTGACCATGTAGCTCAGTGTATCCACAGGTCAGATATAGATTTTTGGTGAAAGAGCTACATTTGTAGACTATAGACCAAAATAGTGTTAATTTTATAAAGTCGGAATACATGTGATCAGAACGGATTAATTACTGTCATTATGTACATCAAGAGGGCAAGAATGGTTGTATGCAGATAAAGTTGGAGATTATTTTCTATAGCATAAGCAGAGATTTAGTTAAATAGGTTGATATAAGGGATAGGAGTTTAGTGCATGGGATAAGATGATGGCAAAGTAAGAAGAGGGATCGAAATAAGGTCTATGTTTTGGCTTTTGTAGAATGTTTTGTCTTTTTGCTGTGACTGAGAGGACAAGAAAAAGAACAATTTGACAAGGACATTCTGTTTTATTATTTGCTTCTAAGGGCTGCAAACATTCAATAGGGAAATACCCAAAGGAAATTGTATGAGGCTGGTATAGAGGAGAGTGATTTTGATTGGACATTAACATTTTGAGGCCATCAGAATATCTATGCTGATTAGAACCATAGCTTTGAGAACATCATCTTGGAAGCCTGTGAGTGAAGAAACGATAGGGCAGATCAGTGAGGAATAACACATTTAAGGGACAGAGGAGTATGGGGGTCAAAGAAAACAAAGAGCCTTCCTTCAAGAAGGAATCAACTGACCAGAATTTGACTAAGACACATTGTGGCATGAGAGCTGAAAGCATCTATTAGATTTCATGAAATAGAGTTTACTTAACAAACTTATTTTGAGTAGAATTATTGTAGTGATCAAAGTGGAACTCAGATTGGATTTGGTTGAAGAGTGAATGGCAAATGAATTGAAACTGAGTATGGACCACTTTTTAGAGAAGTTTGTGCTTAAGGGCGAACAATTAGGACTGACTGAGTCAGTGAGGTCAGGAGGAAAATTTTCAAAAAATAAAAGCAGCTAAAAATCCAGAATATGTACTTGTTGATGGGAACAATTCAGTATAAAATGAAAGGTTGAAATACAGGAGCAATAAAAACTGGGAGAGTGTGCAACCACAAGCACATGTTGAGTGATATAATTTAGATGGGAGGAGGTATACCACTTCAATTCTAACTGGAGGGAAAGAAGAAAAAGTGAGTATGGATGTTGGTAGGGTTGCAGGAGGTAAATTGATCTGCTCAGAAATGCATAGGATAGATTTGTGATATGAAGTTTTGGGAAACTGGGAAAGATTTGACATTGTCAAGGTAGAAAAAGGAGATCATGTTGATTAGAGAAAGCTTAGTAGGACTCGTACATAGTGTGTTGGCCCTAATTGAGGCTAATGACAACTAATTTTAGAGTGTTACTGTCCCATTTTGTTGCTTTTTAAAGTTTGGTGGTAAGAGAAGAGGTGAAACTTATGCTTATACAATTTGGGATATTGTTAGCTATATGTGAAGCAAGGGAGATAAAATATTTAAAGTTATAGGCAATACCAATTCTATAATATAAGGACTCAGTTAAGGGATAGGGAAAAAGTTGAGGGGTTACTAAGAATTTGAAGTGCTTATAAACTCAAACAGCAGTAGAAAGAATAAATAAATGGACATTTTGGTAAAAACTGGAATGCTTTGGAGGTGGAATATTTCTGAGTGATGATCCTGGTATGTGTACAAGTTGGCTGAAGGAGACTGTAGGAGGAATATGTTGGATGTCAAGAAAATGAGAGACCAGAGTGTTGAGCAGCTCATCTGCAGGAACAGGATGATAACAAGGCTTGAGAGAAACAAAGATCTGTTTTTCAGGTGCCTCTGCCTTGAATGAATAATTGGAGGGAGGGGGTTAGATACAGTAATCAAAAGTGAGAGAAGATGGCCAAGCCAGAGGTTGATAAAATTTGACTTAATTAAAATTAAGAACTTCTGTTCATCAAAAAAACCTTAAGACATGAAAAGGCAAGCCACAGACTGGGACATGGTAAATACAACACATATATTGGGGGAAGGAAACAAATCCAGAATACACACAGAGTTTACACATATCAATGAAAGATAATAAAGAATGGAAAGAATGCAGGTGCTTCACAAGAAAGGATATCCAAATGATCAGAAGATATATGAAAATATGCTCAACATTATTGCTCATTAGAAAAATGCAACTTAAAATCACAATGAGATATTGCTATATATCTGCTAGAATGTCTGAAATTAAAATGACTAACAATAACAGTAGTGGATGAGAATAATGAATAACTGGAAATCTCATATATTATTGGTGGAATGTGAAATTGCAGAGCCACTTTAGAAAATATGTTGGCAATAAAGATACATTTACCCTAAGACCTCAGTCATATTCTGAGTATATGCCTAAGAAAATGACTGCAAAGTCCCCCAAAAGGACATGTACAAGCTTATTAATGGTATATTTATTTTTAATAGCTGTGAAGTGTAAATAATTCAAATGCCTATCAACAGTAGCATGTATAAATACTGTTACATTCATACAATGAAAAGCAACAGTACAAAGTAATGAATTATTGCTATATATTACAACATGGGTGAAACTTACAAATATAAAATCCAGAAAAATAGTCAGACAGATAAATATTAGTCTATTATAAAAACATAGGCAAAAATAATCTGTGGTGATCAAAGTCAGAATAGTGGCTGCCTTAACAGGAAAAAGAAGGAGATGTTATTGACTGGAATGTGACATGAAAGAACCTTTTAGCATGCTAGAAATGTCTTATTGCTTGATCTTTTGGTTACGTGGGTGTATAAATAAATATGTAAAAATCTATCAAGCTATACATTAAGATTTGTGCATTTTATTGTTTGTCTTTTAACCCATACAAAAGTGTTATGAGAACTTTCAAGAACTTGCCCCCATGTATCACTAGAATTCCACATGAATATAAGATCCATGAACCTAGGGACCTTATTAACAAAATGAAATATCATCTTATTAACAAATTGAAAGAAAAAATAAATGAATATAAATAAATTTTGAAAGCTGGATCAAGGGAGAGGAAGCTCAGGATATGATGTTGAAAGGATTCAATAGGATGGATGGATGGCCTCTGAAATATTGTTTGTAAACTCTAGAGTGCAGCTGAATTCCTTTGAAGGATGACTGGACTCCATCGCAAGAAATTCTGATTTAGTAGTTCTGGGAGTGGGGCTTGAGGTTTTAACAAGTGCCCCAAATAATTCTGATGTAGATATTCCCAGGTTCACCCACTGAGAATGGTTTTTCTAAATATTTACATTTTGGGAGGGATGAAAAGAAATCATAGAGGCGTGACTACATCCTCCAAAAAAAAAAAAAAAAGGTTATGCTTAATATTAGAGCTGGGCACTCCTTTCTCTGCAGATTTTCACCATAACTTCTGACATGAAGCCCTTTCCCCTTTGGTAACTGTAAGTTTGATTCGAAGATCTGTGAATCTGTTTCTGTCTTGTAAACGCGTTCATTTGTTCTCACTTGTTAATTTGTGTTACTCTTGTCTGCTTATATGACCAACTTGGCCTCTAAACTGTGAAATACTGTGAAGCAGTGGTAAAGAAACCATCTACTAGCGCAAGAGACGTGGGTTCAATCCCTGGGTGGGAAAGTCCCCTGGAGAAGGGAATAGCAACCCACTCCAGTATTCTTGCCTGGAGAATTCCATGGACAGAGGAGCCTGGCGGGCTACAGTCCATGAAGTATCAAAAAGTCAGACATGACTGAGGACACATGTACACACACACACACATGCACACACTGATGGCAGAGGCTGTGTCACATTCTTAGTATTCGATGTGCCTAGTTTGGAGCACTGCACATATTAGTGCCCAACTGGTTTTTGTTTGATGAACAAATGTCTGAATTTCATTGAGGCCAGAATTAAAGGAAAAATGGAACACTGAGCCTAAGTTTCAGGGAAGGATGTGGGCATGCCAAGATGCATGTGAACACAGGAATGAAGAGACAGGATGACCTAGTAAGCTGGGGAACTGAAGTTTTCAGGGCCGAGCATGGAACATGCTGATACCTAATAATACTTTCACGTCAAAGAAAGTCGTCTTTGCTTATATTGATGAGATGTTTTTATGAAGATGTGGAATTATGATAGAGGCCACATTTGGGTTTGTTATACTTTGGCATTGGGCATAATAACCATCTCAGGGCAAAATGCTTATTTCCTATGAGTGATTAATTAGGCATTACACAACTATGTGTTGTCAGTATCAAGTGTTTTCTGTCATCAGATTTCAAAATAACTTTTTATCTTGTTTCTGCATAGGAATAAGGAAATTCAATAGCCATGAATATTTCAAAGTGCTTATAATTAAAACTTCATGTGCTTGGCATGAAAACATGTTTCAGAGATTGAGCCAATTGTTTGCTGATTCTGCTGTTGATCTGCACCCATGCATGCTAACAGCTGGCTAGCAAACACTGCATGGCTTTGCTTCTTAGCCACAATGGAAGTAATGAAATATCTCCTTTTTGGGAGAACATTATTAATATTCAAGACAGAGTCAAATGCTCATGTAGTGTTTTCGATTAAGCTTTCCATGTGGGGCTTAAATAAGCTCACCTGGAGCCTGGTGGGCATGACTGAGTGACAGAGTGCACACACACAGAAGAGCGAGCTAGACAAACACTTACCACCTTAAGTCACTGAAATAGAATATAGCCGCCTAGTACTGAAGAGCAACATGGTGACCTGTTCCTTTCCAGGTAAACCTACGGGGAGGCCAAGGTGTGCAGTGTCCCTAGAGATGGGGTGGGCATCCTTGGATAAGGCTAGCTAGGATAAGGTGAAAGTTGCTCGGTCACGTCTGACACTTTGTGACCTCATGGGCTATACAGTCCGTGGAATTCTCCAGACCAGAATACTGGAGTGGGTAGCCTTTTCCTTCTCCATGGGATTTCCCAACCCAGGGATCAAACCCAGGTCTCCTGCATTGCAGGCAGATTCTTTACCAGCTGAGCCACCAGGGAAGCCCAAGCTAGGAGGTGGTGAGCAATAACACTGGGGTCTGTAGCCAAAAGACTAAATGCTAGAGAGTGTGTTCTCACCTCAATAGAGTCAAAGTCAAGGTAAACAATCCCAACTTGTCTCCACTCTGGGGTCCTGCATTAACAGCAAAATGCAGCTCATACCCCAAATAGGGCAGAGAGAAAAATAGAAAAGCAATAAGTAAGAAGTACAAAGGCAAGTAGATATGTGGTTTTCCTTTAGGCATCTTCCGGGTGGAACACAAGCTCCCTGGGTGGCTCTCTGTGTCATTGTTGAAGGACAAGTTTCAATCATTTAAAGGAGACAGCTGGAACAGACAGGGACCACCTCCCTTCTCCTGGGTGGTGCAGTAAAAGACTAGATTCACAGGTAATGTTCGAAGTGCCCTGCTAGAACCTCGTGTCCCTTCTTACAGAACTCCTCTCTGTTGTTCAAAATATTGACCACAGAGAGTAGGAAAGCAACTGAGCCTCATTTTTTTCATCATTAAAATGTTCAAGAAACACAGACCTGAGCTATGATAATTACCACTTAAGCAGATGGGAAAACTAATGCTTGTGAGGAAGTGGGAGCAATCTGACTTGGCTCGGTTTGCTACTTTCTCTGAGTTGGCCTCCATGATCTCATTCATTGCACACTTACTGTTGAGTGATCAATTTCAAACTATTTCTTTTCTATCCTCACTGAATCTCTGTTGATTACAAAGCTTCATTTCTGGAGAGCAGCTTTCATTAAATCACCCTTAATAACAGTGAGCTAAGGTCCATTCAATTTACAGTGAGATACACGGTTCCTTTATTGTTTCTTCTTCAATTTATAATTATTTTCTTTAGGCATTGAAGGCTAAGGGTAAAGTGCAGTGGTCTATGCAATTTTCTCTAATTTCTAATATAGTAAGGTCTAGGGATACACTGATGTGGTGGCAAATGAATTTTCATCATTATGCTAAGTACTCTACCAAAGGGTCAAGCTGTGACTTCCCCAGCCCTACTCAGCTACAGATGCTATTTCATCAAATATAAGCTTTGTGCCACCCAGATCATGGGCCAATATTGCAGTATTGGTCCAAACTGGCAGGATATCAGGAACCCTACTCATGTCAGAGGCTAGAGTCCAGAACTAGTCTTGCTGTTCTGAGCACCCAGATATCCACCTTACCATAAACATGGGGCATCCACTGCAGATCCTTCATAACTAGTTAATCCTTCTGGAGCTGTGCTCCAAAACCCCTCTCCATTTAGATGGGACCCTTGCTCTGTACTTGATCTTTGCCAATCTCTCTGGTCATCTACTAGCTGGACCCTGTCTTCAGTTCTCAGGTACTAGCTCGGATCCTGTGTCAAACACTACTCAGCACTAAGACATTGCTTTCTATCTGAATGCAGAATATGTCCTGGGGGATAGTCTTCTTATGCCCTACCTGGTATATTAAAAGTGCTGTCAGTATCATCACCCATTACCCCTGTTTACCATATTCACTGAACACTGCATTCCTCGGAGCCCAGCATTAAAGTTGGATCAATCTCTGTAAGCCTAGCCCAGGTCACCAATAGCAGCTTCTCCTTCCAAGCTAGCATGTGAGGCAGTTGTTGGACTGTGTCTTGGGGGTTGTAGTAGACCTTCATGGAAAAATAGAACCAGAGAAAGGAGGCTCCTTTCTTGTGTGCATCAGAAGACAAAGACAGTGTTTTCACCAAGGTGAACAGCAGGAACAAGCTCAGTGCAGCTGAGGGGTTGCCATTCTCTAACTCTCTCAGCTACAGCCTAACTTGGTTGCTCCTCTAATACTTCAAGCTGGTAGGTTTAACTCCAGCAAATCTCTGAGTGTCTAGTGAACTAGCCTGCCAGGATGTCAGGAATCTCACCTCTATAGCTGGGTAGGATCTAGACTCGGTATTGCTGTCTTAATTGTGGTACCTCATATGTCTTGGGTACATGTACACCCATGGCTTCATAGCCATTCCCTTTCTCTTTCCTTTAGGTCCAGCCCATAACACAATGTTCCTTCTTTGTTTTGAAAAATCTATACACCAAATCCCAGAAACCTGTGCAGAACCCTGATGCACCATTACTTTCATGTGAGCCAACTTCCCTGAAGGGTTGGATCTAGTTTCCTTCATGCCTCATTTTCAACCAGATGGACCCCCACCTCCAGGATGCATACTGGTCTGATTCTCTACACCTCAAAATGCCTGTTGCCATGTCCTAATCCTCATGGACTGTAGCCTGCCAGGCTCCTATGTCCATGGGATTCTCCAGGCAAGAATACTGGAGTGGGTTGTCATTTCCTTCTTCAATATCAGGCCTTACTGACTATCAATATAGATCACTTCTAACTGAGCTAATCATGCCCCCTTGCATGTTGGGGTTTGGATGCTCTAACCATATTGGTGGCCAGCTCTGGAGCCAAACTCTTCTTCCTCATATGAGTCTGTTATTTTCATAACTCTAGGATTATATATATATATAGGGTCCCTCCTGCCAAGATGCCAAGATAGGATCAGTTCAGTTCAGTTGCTCAGTCATGTCCGACTCTTTGCGACCCCATCAATCGCAGCACACCAGGCTTCCCTGTCCATCACCATCTCCCGGAGTTCACTCAGACTCACGTCCATCGAGTCCGTGATGCCATCCAGCCATCTCATCCTTGGCCGTCCCCTTCTCCTCCTGCCCCCAATCCCTCCCAGCATCAGAGTCTTTTCCTAGCCTCTTGTTATAGCGGACACTATCCATGCCATGAAAACCCCTACACCATATACTTGCTAAAGCATAACCTGAAAAATGAGGAATTTGCCAGTATATCTATTCAGGGAGGAGGAGAAGTGGGAGACAGAGGATGGGATGGTTGGATGGCATCACCGACTCAATGGACATGAATTTCAGCAAACTCTGGGAGATAGTGAAGGACAGGGAATCCTGGCGTGCTGCAGTCCATAGGCTTGCAAAGATCGGACAAGAGTGAGTGACTAAACAACAACATATATGTGTGTGTGTGTGTGTGTGTGTGTGTGTGTATATGTATATAAAATCTTTGCCTGTGTCCTCTTATTGCTGAACATAGTTCTAGTGTATGAGGGCTCAGTATTTGTGGCACAAGGGGTTAGTTGCCTTGCAACATGTGGGATCCTCCCTGACTAGGGATTGAACCCATGTCCCTTGTGTTGGCAGGCAGATTCTTAACCAGTGGACCACCACGGAAGTCCTAGCACATATATATTAATGCAGTCTGAACAGTGTTTTACTCTCCTTGCTTTTTCTTTCTCTTTTTAAATATCATTCAGTAAGGCTTCCTTTCCTTTCACTGTGGGCTCCACCACTCCTTATTGTCTTATATCTGGCCTCTTTAGCTCATTTAGCGTATCTGCCTGGACTCTAAATACATTTAAGCTTGCAAAAAAAAACCTAGCTACAGTAAGTGTAAGAATGAAAGGCTGAAATGACCCTCTGCAAAAAGAGCAATTTCAAATGGAAGGGAATCAAACTTTAGTATTTATAAATTTTTCAAGTATTTATGATTGCAAATTGGCTTAATGTAATACAGAATGCTGGCAATAATGTATTCAATATTATATAGAATTAGCAAGTCATGTGTTTGAATTGTAAGACTATAACAGAGGAAAAAACTTCAATAGCAGAGTGCAAGAAGAATTTAGGAGACAACTTTTGAGGGAGTAAAATGATTAATGTAGATGATTCTGTTCAGGAAACATAATTTAAAATACAAAGTCAAGAGAACAGAAATAGACTCACAGATGTAGAAAACAAATTTATTGTTACCAGGATGGAGAGGGATAAATTTGGAGGTTGGGATTGACATATACACAGTACTATACATAAAATAGACAGCTAATATGAATCTGCCGTATAGCACAGGGAACTCTACTCAGTACTCTGTAATGACATACATGGAAAAATAATCTAAAAATAAGAGTGGATATATGTATATGCATAACTGATTAACTTTGCTGTACATCTGAAAGTGACAGAAACATTGTAAATCAACTATATTCAGGTAAAATTTAAAAAAAAAAACCAATACTTTGAATAAGTTGCTTGGCCTTTCTTTGTCTCAATTGTGGTGCAAGTAGGTAGTCTTGAAATGTCCATATTTTGTTAAAACTCAAATTTGGCACTTGAAAGAAAATCAGAACTATACATATCTCCTTTCAATCTTTTTGTAAATGGCATCCTTCTCTCCATGTCTTTAAGCTGCCCATCATATCCATAGTATGATTTGACTTCTTGTTGCAGAGATGGGTGGCTTCTAGAAGGAGCCTGAAAATTTGCTTCAGATTAGTATCTGTATTAGCAGACACCTAGGACGAGAAGGGGAAATCTAGTGCTAGCCTGATAGGGGTGGAAATGCCCAATCAACTCAGTAGCAGGACTAAATTGAAGCTTGGTAGCCTCTGGGCATAAACTTTAAAATTGAATAATTAAAATTCAATCATTTTTTGGTCAGATATATTAAGAAAGGCAGTAGATAACTGAAAGAGATCATAATCGAGCTGTGTGTGTACACAAGGCTATTGGACCAACATTTTAGGCTTAATTAACCATTCAGTTCTTGTTTTTCTGCATACATTGGTTGTTCTGAGTTATTGAGTTGGTCATGGCAGTTAAAAAAGTCTTCAAATCACAATTAAGCCCTTGTTACTTTTCCCTGAGTAATTGACTGGCTGCTTTGGAGACATGGTCTCAGAGGGATTTAGTATAAATGAAAAGGAAGTGAAGAATGATAGCAATTGCTCTGTATTGAGCTCCTGTGACTTGCCAACCTCCTGGCATGCATCTTCTCTTAGTGCTCAGATCAGTCGTATGAGGCAGGTCTTATTAGCATCTCGTTTTTATAGAGGAGGAAAGTGAGGCACAGAGAGGTGAAAGAAGTTTCCTGTGGTCACTACAGCTGCAAAAAGTAGATGCAGAATTGGAACTCAGAAATGCATGCTCTAATACTATGCTGAGCTTCCTCTCACTTGAAGCCATTTCTGTGTCCCTTGTTATCTATCTACCTTAAGGAGGAGAAGGTGGTAACAGAGGCTGAGATTGTTGGATGGCATCATCAACTCAATGGACATGAGTTTGAGCAAACTCATGGGGAAGGAAGGGAAGCCTGGTGTGCTGCAGTCCATGGGGTCACAGAAAGTCAGACACGATTGAGTGACTGAACAACAACAGCCCCCCAAAAATTTGTTATTTGCCTCTAATGTACTTAGTTGCAGTTTTTGTTGTGTTTTGTGTCTGAATATGTCGGTTGATGGATGAATATGTATGGTGCATTAAAACAACAGCCACCACAGAAATAACAATAACCCCCATCACTAGTATTTATTGAATACCATGTGTCAGTCATAGTTCTAACTTGTACATATAAATGATTGTATCCTCACTACAACACTCCAAAGAATGTCCTATAAGTATCTTCAGTTTACAGATGAAATAATGAGCACAGAGAAGCTAAGGAGTACTTGCATTAAAGGGATTGCTAAACCTGCCTGTGGCCTGTATTTGTACCACCTGTAGCTAAGAATGGTTTTGACGTATTTAATGGGTTGGAGAAAATAAAGCAAAGAAAAGTATGTGACAAAAAAGAACTATATTCCCCACAAAGCCTAAAATATTACTTTCCCTTAGAGAAAAAGCCTTCCAATCCCTGGTATAGAGTCTAAGTCATGGGGATAGTAAATAGTAAAATCAAGGCATATTCCTTTTTTAAGGTTGAAGTGTAGCTGATTTACATTATTATATTGGTTTCATATGTTTAGTGTTGTGATTCAGTATTTTTTCAGATTATAATTCATTATAGGTTCGTTACCTATAAGAAAATGGCTATAATTCCCTGTGCTATATAGTAGATCCCTGTTGTTTATCTATTTTATACATAGTGGTTTATATATGTTAATCACAAACTACTTATTTATGCTCCTCTGCTGTCCCCTTTGGTAACCATAAGTATGTTTTCTATATCTGTGAGTCTATTCTGTTGTGTAAGTAAGTTCATTTGTGTCATATTTTTAGATCGCAGATATAAGTAATATCACATGATCTTTGTCTTTTTCTGACTTACTTCATTTAGTATCACAATTTCCACGTCCACCCATGTTGCTGCAAACAGCATTATTTCATTCCTTTTTAATGACTGAGTAATATTCCATTGTAATATTCCATGCATAACACATCTTTTTAAGCCAGTCATCTGTTGATGGACATTTAGGTTTCTTTCATGTCTTAGTTATTGTGAATAGTGTTCCTATGAACAGTAGGGTCCTTTTGAATCCCAAGATGCAAGCATAGCTCCTATTATAGTGTTTCACCTTAGAGTTTAACAATGATGACAAAAATGATAGATATCAGAAGCTTTTATTTATTTAGTGTTTACTTTATTTCAGACACATAAGGATGGATTTTATGTAATATATGGTTTAATTTGCTACTCAGAACACTCTATGAAGTGTTTTCCAGTCTTTGTCCTACTCAGCTTCCATTTTCCTTCCTTCTTTCTTGCCAAAAGCACTACCAGTTTGCTCAGAGATCTATCCTTCATCCCATGTAACATGGTGCGTGTTAGTCATTCAGTTGTATCTAAGTCTTTGCGGCCCCATGGACTGTAGCCTGCCAGGCTCCTCTGTCCGTGGACTTCTCCAGGCAAAAAATATTAGAGTGGGTTGCCATGGCCTTTTCTGGGGGATCTTCCTGACCCAGGGATCAAACCTGGGTCTCCTGCATTGCAGGCACATACTTTGCCATCTAAGCTACCAGTGAAACCCCACGTAATGTGATAGAAGATGGCCAACCCCATTGTCTGTTCTGGAGTAGAGCCTGATGGTCTAAAGTTCCCAGAGTAGGTCCAGTTCCCCTGTCAGTGATCATCAGGGGTAGACATGTGATCTAGTGCTGGCCAATGAGACTTGTGGGGGCTGGTCTTCTGGTCAGGAAGTCTTTAGCAAGGATTTCCCTCTTTTAAAGGAGATACAGAGAAATGGTCCCTCTTCTTCCTTTGGTGTTGATTTGTCTGGATGTGATGCTTTGATCTGACATATTGCTCCTATCCCAAGGAAAGCAGGGCAGCTTAGGGAAGAGGACAGCAGGAATTGCTAAGAAGTTGAGTCAATCTTTGGCACTTCCTCAAGATTTCTTGCAGTAAGACATATGGTTTTTCTTATGATTAAGCCAGTTTAAGAGTCAGGGTTTTCTGATACTACTGCTTTAGTTCATAATAGGAAAATATATAATGTCAGTGCCTATCCAGTTGTCTTTTTAACATAACACTTTTCTTTGTCTGGCAAATATGAAATTACAAAACACTCATGGCATATCATAAACAAACACATCCCTAAAGAAGCCACTTGACTGTATGTATTCCATGTATACATATGAATAATTTCAAAAGATTTAAAGGGTAATCTGTCATTAGTCTGTGACAGAACTCCCATTAATGTTCAGTGGCTCACATTATTGTCTTGGCTTACCACACTTAGTTCTGTCCTTTTGCAACTTGGGGCTGCTTGCCTCATATTCTGAAGTTGAATGATGTTTTATTCAATTACAATATTAGAATGATGTTGTCCTATATAGCAAAACACTAACATCAGAAAGATTCACAAATTTTGTGTCTTTTGACAGTATTACCAGGCACAATGCTGAAATGACAAATGTGTCTTCCATTTTAAAATATTCTGTCCTATGAAAACTCAAAGCATCTGTAATACTCTAGATTTATGATTATAAACAATAAAAATTATATACATAAATTTATCCTAAAGTATACATAACTGGTTTTTAAATATATCATATTCAATAACTTGAATTGAATTACTTGAATTGAAAATCATAACTAAAATTTCTCACTGAAAGTAGTACAATCTCCTAGTTCTTTTCATACTCACATATGCATACACGTGTATTCTGTAGTGTTTATGTATTGCTGTTGTTCAGTCACTAAGTCATGTCTGACTCTGCAACCCTATGGACTGCAGCATGACAGGCTCCTCTGTCCTCCACTATCTCCCAGTTTGTTTAGATTCATGTCCATTGAGTTGGTGATGCTAACTAACCATCTCATCCTCTGCTGCCCCCTTCTCCTTTTGCCTTCAATCTTTCCCACCATCAGAGTCTTTTCCAGTGAGTCAGCTCTTCACAGGAAGGCCAAAGTATTAGAAATTCCGCTTCATATCAGTCCTTCCAGTGAATATTCAGAGTTGATTTCCTTTACTATTGACTGGTTTTTATCTCCTTGCTGTCCAAGGGACCCTCAAGAGCCTTCTCCATCAGCACAATTTGAAACTATAAATCCTTTGGTGCTCAGACTTCTTTAAGTCCAACTCTCACGTCTGTACACAACTACTGGTAAAACCATAGCTTTGACTAGATGGACCTTCATTGGCAAAGTGGTGTCTCTGCTTTGTAATTAGCTGTGTAGGTTTGTTACAGCTTCCTTTCCAAGGAGCAAACATCTTTTAATTTCATGGCTGTAGTCACCATTTGCAGTGATTTTATAGCCCAAGAAAATAGTCTGTCACTGTTTCCACTTTGTCCCCTTCTATTTGTCATGAAGTGATAGGACTGGATGCCATGATCTTTGTTTTTTGAATGTTGAGTTTTAAGCTAGCTTTTTCATTCTCCTCTTTCACCCTCATCAAGAGCCGCTTTTAGTTCTTCTTTGCTTTCTTCTATTAGAGTGACATCATCTGCATATCTGAGGTTGTTGATATTTCTCCTGGCAATCTTGATTCCAGCTTGTGCTTCATCAAGCCTGGCATTTAGCATGATATACTCTGTATATAAGTTAAATAAGAAAGGTGACAATATACAGCCTTGTTGTACTCCTTTCCCAATTTTGAACCAGTTTGTTGTCCCATGTCTGGTTCTAACTATTGCTTCTTGACCTTCATATGGGTTTCTTAGGAGACAGGTAAAGTAGTCTGGAACTGCCATCTCTTAAATAATTTTCCACCATTTGTTGTGATCTACACATTCAAAGGCTTTAGCATAGTCAATGAAGTAGTAGTAGATGTTTTTTCTGGAATTCCCCTGCTTTCACTATAATCCAATGAATGTTGGCAATCGATCCTTGGTTCCTCTGCCTTTTCTAAAACCAGCTTGTACATCTGGAAGTTATTGGTTCATGTACTGCTGAAGCCTAGCTTGAAAGATTTTGAAAATTACCTTGCTAGCATGTGAAATGAGTGCAATTTAGGGTAGTTTGAACATTCTTTGGCATGCTCTTCTTTGGGATTGGAACAAATACTGACCTATTCCAATCCTTTGGCCACTGCTGAGTTATTCATATTTGCTGACATATTGAATGTAGCACTTTCACAACATCATCTTTTAGGATTTGAAATAGCTCAGCTGGAATTGCATCACCTCCACTAGCTTTGTTCATAGTAATGCTTCCTAAGGCCCACTTGACTTCACACTCCAGGTCACTGAGTGACCACAGCATTGTGGTTATCTCGGTCATTTAGACATTTTTAAAAATAGTTCTTCTATGTATTTTTGCCAACTCTTCTTAATTTCTTCTGCTTCTGTTAGGTCCTTGCTGTTTCTGCCTTTTATTGTGCCCATTTTGGCATGAAATGTTCCCTTGGTATCTCCAATTTTCTTTAAGAGATCTCTAGTCTTTCCCATTCTATTGTTCTCCTCTATTTCTTTGCATGTTCATTTAAGGAGGCTTTTTTATCTCTCCATACACATAAATATATGTGTATTTATAAATATATGCAACTGCTTTCCTTGTTTCTCCATAAAGTTTATATTTGAAAACTCAAAGATCAAAGATTCAGCATCAAAAATGGAATGCCAATATTTATTATTCCCATTTAGATATACAGAAAGTACAGATTAGCTGTATATTTTAAACAATCAGTTGAGTTTTTCATACTGTTTTAGTTTGTGTATTTCCATTTGTTGGTGTTTACAATGTCTTTAAAACTTGATTTGCACCAAATCATGGTTTTTAAAATGTTAACATTTGAAATAATTACACTGTAATTTATTTCAAGACTATACATTTATATGAATGAGTTTCCATCACAAATTAGTCCTAGAATTTTCTTCATTTCAGCTGCATCATTTAAATTTTTCTTTGATTTGGAAAGTTTCATTCCTGGGAGGTGATGACATGGACTGTTAACCAAAGACATGATGCTTGATTCCCAGAAAAAAAAAAAAAAAAACAGCTTTGGGGACACGGTGATGCAGCTGAATGGAGAGAACGGAGAAATCTGTGAATGTTTACCATGATTTAATGATCTCTTGAAAACCATCTCTTCCTCTTGCCTCAACCAGAGGCCGATATGTGCAGCAAGTGAGAAAGGGTGGAAGCACACACAGTGCTCTACAAAAGGCAGTATTTCACATGAGCCCAGGATTCTCCATAGCTGTTATTTTTTTTCCCCCCAGTTTAATACCAAGTCAGTGTTTGACACAATTCCTGAAGTTGATACAGATTGCTTGTTGGAAAGTGATCTAGTGAAAGAACCTGAAAACGTTTGAAAGGTGAGACTTCAGTTTGAAAGACTACTTTTTCCGTATTATACTTAAAGTATCAAGATCACCAAGTACCTCTAGGGATAGAATAAAAGGTACAGAGGTATTATTTTTCCTAAAAAATTGCTAGCACAATTTTCCCTTCATTCATAGGACTTTTCTGAGGGCTATCAAGGCTAGATAGAAGTGTACTAATTGGTTAGCATGCTAGGCTAATGGTTTTAATATCCAGTTTCTTATTATTGCTCATAGGTATGTGTAAGCATAATGAACAACATTCAGTTATCAGAACACACATTAGTCTCGCTTGGGTGCCCTTGCTATAAAACCTCATATCGCCCTATACTTCCCCTCTTAGAAAGCTCTTCCTTAGCTGCACTGTACACACTTTTCCTTTATGTTGTTCTGTTGCTGTGCTGCCAGTATTTCTGGCACAGAGGAGACTTTCAATGATTTGACACCAGAATGATCAGGTTTCCAGTCATTCTGCAGTGTATCATGAACTTTTCTAAAAATCAAATGAGCCAGTAGGCCAGAGGCTTTCTAAATTAAATAAATAAAAAGGTAGCATTATACCAAGAGGGATCTTTTAGAAATCACTTCAAGAAGCCAAGCCCCTCTCAATTAAGGTCTCATTTTTTTTCTTCTCTCTCTTTTTTTTTTTTTTTTAGCATTTATTTATGCATTACTTCAAGTCACTTACAGCTTGACAGGGAAGACAGACTTTGAAGGAGTAAGTGCAGTACGTACGATGAATGTAATGACAGGGAAATTTGGTGCCACTGTGAAAGTGTGAAATGCGGGAACTTCACGTTGTCTAAGAGTTCAGGAAGGCTTCTGTGAGGAAGTTAACAAATCACAGATACAGTGTTTTTCTTAACATTCAGCATTGTGGTTTACACATGTGGGGTTCTTGAAAATATTTATTGAGGAAAGTATGCATGGCAGTATAATTGTTGGCATAAGAATTAGGTGCTATATTAAAAAGTTATAAATGTAAACAAATATCCCTTGCCACTCCCACATAGACATACAGAAGTTCACTAATTTTATATCCCTACTCATCTCAGGCATCTGTAGTGACCCAAAATTGTTTCTTCAAACAGCTTTGTTGTTCTTTCTAGATTTTTTGCTTTAAGTTAGCTTTTCCCCATCCCTGAGTAGCAGGGGCATTTTAGTATGTGCATATGTGTATGTCAGCTTATATGTGTGCAACAGTGCAGGTTTTTCATTTCTACCAAGTGCATGAATACATGTTTCATATTTTCCAGACTCATTCCTCTGAGAGTAGTTTTTCAAATGGTGTTCACTTGTGACATCACATTTAAGGTCCTTTCACTGCAAAATTGACATGCAGAATTATAAGAAAGAAGAAAACCTATACTACTAAATTGCTCAGGAAACTCATAGAAGATGGCATATGAAACTGTTCTTGAGGCACAGAAGACCTAGAGTTTCATTTACATATATTATCACACCTTAAGTATTGTAGGAATAATCACTATTTTGGAGCACTGTTTTTTTTTTTTCCTTTGAGCTGTAAAATGCTATAAAATGCTTATGAATATTTTCCAAGGACATCAAATTTGATACACATTATCTACATTGATACACATGTGTCTACTGAACACATTGTCTACATGGATGAGCAAGCAAGGAAATATGGAAGCTGATGTCAAGAAAGAAGAATAAATGATTGGGAGATGTGGAGCATATAAAAACCAGGGAAACTTAGGCTATGATTGTTACTATTGCTTTAGTTCCTGAATATACCAACCTCTTTCCTACCTTAAGGCCAACTCTTCATCTGGCTAGTTCCTACTTTTCATTTTATCCATTCAGCTCAGTTCAGTCACTCAGTCATGTCCGACTCTTTGCGACCCCATGAATCCCAGTACGCCAGGCCTCCCTGTCCATCACCAACTCCCGGAGTTCACTCAAGCTCATGTCCATCGAGTCGGTGATGGCATCCAGCCATCTCATCCTTTGTCATCCCCTTCTCTTCCGGCCCCCAATCCCTCCCAGCATAGGGTCTTTTCCAATGAGTCAACTCTTCACATGAGGTGGCCAAAGTACTGGAGTTTCAGCTTTAGCATCACTCCTTCCAATGAACACCCTGGACTGATCTCCTTCAGGAGGCACTGATTGGACCTCCCTGCAGTCCAAGAAACTCTCAAGAATCTTCTCCACAACACAGGTCAAAAGCATCAATTCTTCTGCACTCAGCCGTCTTCATAGTCCAACTCTCACATCCATACATGACCACTGGAAAAAACATAGCCTTGACTAGACAGACCTTTGTTGGCAAAGTAATGTCTCTGTTTTTTAATATGCTACCTAGGTTGCTCATAACTTTCCTTCCAAAAAGTAAGTGTCTTTTAATTTCATGGCTGCAATCACCATCTGCAGTGATTTTGGAGCCCTCCAAAATAAAGTCTGACACTGTTTCCACTGTTTCCCATCTATTTGCCCCAAAGTTATGGCACCAGATGCCATGATCTTAGTTTTCTGAATGTTGAGCTTTAAGCCAACTTTTTCACTCTCCTCTTTCACTTTCATCAAGAGGCTTCACTTACTTTCTGCCATAAGGGTGGAGTCATCTGCATATCTGAAGTTACTGATATTTCTCCTGGCAATCTTGATTCCAGCTTGTTCTTCTCCCAGTCCAGCATTTCTCATGATGTGCTCTGTGTATAAGTTAAATAAGCAAGGTGATAATATACAGCTTTGACGTACTCCTTTTCCTATTTGGAACCAGTCTGTTGTTCCATGTCCAGTTCTAACTGTTGCTTCCTGACCTGCATACAGATTTCTCAAGAGGCAGGTCAGGTGGTCTGGTATTCCCATCTCTTCCAGAATTTTCCAGTTTATTGTGATCCACACAATCAAAGGCTTTGGCATAGTCAATAAAGCAGAAATAGATGTTTATATGGAACTTTTTTGCTTTTTTGATGATCCAGTGGACGTTNCTGACCTGCATACAGATTTCTCAAGAGGCAGGTCAGGTGGTCTGGTATTCCCATCTCTTCCAGAATTTTCCAGTTTATTGTGATCCACACAATCAAAGGCTTTGGCATAGTCAATAAAGCAGAAATAGATGTTTATATGGAACTTTTTTGCTTTTTTGATGATCCAGTGGACGTTGGCAATTTGATCTCTGGTTCCTCTGCCTTTTCTAAAACCAGCTTGAACATCTGGAAGTTCATGGTTCATGTACTGCTGAAGCCTGGCTTGGAGAATTTTAAGCATTACTTTACTAGCGTGTGAGATGAGTGCAATTGTGCGGTAGTTTGAGCATTCTTTGGCATTGCCTTTCTTTGGAATTAGAATAAAAACTGACCTTTTCCAGTCCTGTGGCCACTGCTGAGTTTTCCAAATTTGCTGACATATTGAGTGCAGCACTTTCACAGCATCATCTTTCAGGATTTGAAATAGCTCAACTGGAATTCTATCACCTCCACTAGCTTTGTTCGTAGTGATACTTTCTAAGGCCTGCTTGACTTCACATTCCAGGATGTCTGGCTCTACGTGAGCCATCATGCTTATCTGGGTCATGAAGCTCTTTTTTGTATACAGTTCTTCTGTGTAGTCTTGCCACCTCTTAATATCTTCTGCTTCTGTTAGGTCCGTAACATTTCTGCTCTTCATCAAGCCCATCTTTGCATGAAATGTTCCCTTGATATCTCTAATTTTCTTGAAGAGATCTCTAGTCTTTCCTATTCTGTTGTTTTCCTCTATTTCTTTGCATTGATCACTGAGGAAGGCTTTCCTATCTCTCCTTCCTATTTTTTGGAACTCTGCATTCAGATGCTTATATCTTTCCTTTTCTCCTTTGTTTTGCACTTCTCTTCTTTTCACAGCTATCTTTAAGGCCTCCTCAGACAGCCATTTTGCTTTTTTTACATTTTTTTTTTCATGGGGATGTTCTTGATCCCTGTCTCCTGTACAATGTCACAAATCTCCGTCCATAGTTCTTCAGTCACTCTGTCTATCAGATCAAATCCCTTAAATCTATTTCTCACTTCCACTGTATAATCATAAGGGATTTGATTTAGGTCATACCTCAATGTTCCAGTGGCTTTCCCTACTTTCTTCAACTTAAGTCTGAATGTGGCAGTAAGGAGTTCATGATTTGAGCCACAGTCAGCTCCCAGTCTTGTTTTTGCTGACTGTATAGAGCTTCTCCATCTTTGGCAGCAAATAATATAATCAATCGGATTTCCGTGTTGACCATCTGGTGACGTCCATGTGTTGAGTCATCTCTTGTGTTGTTGAAAGGCGGTGTTTGCTATGATCAATGCATTCTCTTGGCAAAACTCTATTAGACTTTGCCCTGCTTCATTCCGTATTCCAAGGCCAAATTTGCCTGTTACTCCAGGTGTTTCTTGACTTCTTACTTTTGCATTCCAATCCCCTATAATGAAAAGGGTATCTTTTTTTACTGTATAGAGCTTCTCCATCTTTGGCAGCAAATAATATAATCAATCGGATTTCCGTGTTGACCATCTGGTGACGTCCATGTGTTGAGTCATCTCTTGTGTTGTTGAAAGGCGGTGTTTGCTATGATCAATGCATTCTCTTGGCAAAACTCTATTAGACTTTGCCCTGCTTCATTCCGTATTCCAAGGCCAAATTTGCCTGTTACTCCAGGTGTTTCTTGACTTCTTACTTTTGCATTCCAATCCCCTATAATGAAAAGGGTATCTTTTTTGAGTATTAGTTCTAAAAGGTCTTGTAGGTCTTCATAGAACAGTTCAGCTTCTTCAGTGTTACTGGTTGGGGCATAGACTTGGATCACCATGATACTGAATGGTTTGCTTTGAAAATGAACAGAGATCATTTTTAGATTGCATCCAAGTACTGCATTTCAGACCCTTTTGTTGACCATGATGGCTACTGCATTTCTTCTAAGGGATTCCTGCCCACAGTAGTAGATATTATGATCTTCTGAGTTAAATTCACCCATTCTAGTTCATTTTAGTTCGCTGATTCCTAGAATGTCGATGTTCACTCTTGGCATCTCCTGTTTGACCACTTTCAATTTGCCTTGATTCATGGACCTAACATTCTTGGTTCCTATGCAGTATTGCTCTTTACAGCATCAGACCTTGCTTCTATCAGCAGTCACATCCACAACTGGGTATTTTTGTTGTTGTTGTTGTTTTGGCCCCATCCTTTCATTCTTTCTGGAGTTATTTCTCCACTGATCTTCAGTAGCATACTGGGCACCTACCGACCCAGGGAGTTCCTCTTTCAGTGTCCTGTCATTTTGCCTTTTCATACTGTTCATGTGGTTCTCAAGGTAAGAATACTGAAGTGGTTTGCCATTCCCTTCTCCAGTGGACCACATTCTGTCAGACCTCTCGACCATGACCTGTTCAACTTGTGTGGCCCCACACT